>RZGL01000146.1:0-24370 GCA_027886155.1 Fusarium paranaense | reverse complement strand
TTTTTAAATTATAATTTAAAATATTATTATATATATTAATTATTTTATTAATTAAATTTTATATTTTTTAATTTTTAATTTATATATATTTTCTAAATTATAAAGATTTTTATATTTATATTTTTTTTTTATATATATATTATAATTTATAATTATATTTAATATATTTAATAAAAATATATTAAACCTTTTTTTATTATTAAAAAAAAATAAAAATCTAAAATAAAAATAAATTTTATATAATATAATATAATATTTATTATAAAGTTTTATATTAAATATTTATAATTAAATTTTATATTATTTAAAATATAAATTAAAATATTTTTATTTATATTATATTAATTTTAATAATATAAGCTTTATATTTAAAAATAAAAATCTTAATAAACTTAAATTAATAAGATTTATTTATATAATTATTAATAGCTTTAATAATATATTAAAACTAATTATATTTATAATAAATAGCTTATATCTTAAATAATTATTATAATTAAAATTTAATATTTTTAAATAATAATTCTTTTTTTAATAATAAGCTTTTAATTATAATTCTTAATTACTTAAAAAGATTAATATAAATCTTATTATATATAAAAATAAAAGTTTAATTATAATTAATAATACTTATAGTTAATTAATAAATAATATATTAAAGAAATTATTATAATTTTTTATTAAAACCTTTAATTAAATACTTAAAATAATATATTTAATACTTATTAATATTTCTTTTTATATAATTAAAATAATCTTAATAAAAGAATTTATAAATTTTATAAAAATATAATTATTACTTATAATAACTTATAAATAAAATTATTAAATAAAAGTCTTAAAAATATTAATATAAATATATAATATAATAATTTATTATTAATTAAATTTATAATTTTTAATTATATTATTTTTTTTTATTTAGCTTTTTTTTACTTAATTATAATATTAATAAAAAGTTTAGCTTTTAAAAAAAAGATATAATAAAATATTTTTTTTATAAAAATATTAATTTCCTTAAGAACTTAAAATATAATACCTAGCATAAGGCATAGGTTATTATACTTATAATAATTATAAAAACCTTTTTTATTCTTAAATAAAAGGATTAAAAAAGTCTTACTATAGCTAGCTAGGATCTAGCTATATAGCTATAAGTATAACTATTATAATAACCTTAGGTTAAGGAGTTTATATAAGGGGATAAAAAGTAATAAATCTCTTAATATTAAGAAATAGGAGTTATTAGCATTATAGGTCTATTATAAATAAGTAAAAAATAATATTAAAATAAAAATAAAAGGCTTAAAATATATTTTAAAGAGATTAATTCTAAGGGTTAGTATTAGAGTTTTATTACTAAACTTAAAAAGAGTTAGCACTAGGGCTTAGCGCTAGATTTAAAAGTAAATAAAAGTTTATAAGTTTAATTAATTAAACCAATTAAGTTAAATATATAATATATTTATATTAGCTTATATAAATATATAAATAATAATAATCTTAATAAGGATTTAAATAATAATTATATTAAATATAAAAAAATACTTTAAAATTTAAAGAAATAATAATTAAAAAAAATAATATATATTTTTTAAAAATTAAAAATTAAATATAAAATTATAAAAAATATTTTTAATTTTAATAATTTTATATAATTAATTTATTTTAAATAATTTAAAATAAATTTAATTCTTAATTTTAATTAAATTTAAATATTAAAAAAATAAATTAATATAATTTTATATTAATTTTTTTTTAAATTTAAACTTTTTAAAAAAAAATATTTAATAATTTATATAAAAATTATTATTTTATCTTATATTATTATTAAAATATAAAGAAATTTATTATTTTTATTTTTATTAATTAATAATATATTTTTAATAAAATATTATTTAATAAAATAAGATATTTAATATAAAAATATTTATAAAATATATTTAATTTATTATTAAAATTATTATTAAGATTATTATTATATATATATTTATATAAATTAAAATATATATATTATATATTTAATTAATTAAATTTATAAACTTTTATTTATTTTAAACTTAATATTAAATTTTAAAATTAATTTCTTTTAAAATTAAAATTTTAATAATAATTTTAAAAATTAATTTTTTTTAAAATTTATAATATTAATTATTTTTAATTCTTAATATAATTATACTTATAGCTATATAGTTAAATCTTAGCTAATTATAAGACTTTTTTTAAATTTTTTTATTTTATATATTAAAAAATAATAATATTTATAATAAATATTATAAATTATATTATATATTATTTATATTTTAAGTTTTTATAAAATTAATTTCTTTTATTATTAAAACCTTATTTCTTTTTTTAATTTTTTAAAAGCTCTTAATAAAAAAAATATTCTTTTACTAATATTAATTTTTTTATTAATATTACTATTTAATAAAAAGAAATTAAATATAAAAAGAAAAATATTATAATTAAAAATTATAAGTTTAATATATTTTAACTTATTTAAGTTTTTATTTAATATAATACTTTAAAAAAAGTTATTTAATATTTTCTTTATAGCTTATTATAAATATATTTTTTATTTTTATAAAGCTTAGAAATTTCTTAACTAAGGTTATTTTAATTATTTTAAAAGCTATATTAATAAGTATTAGTTATATTACTTTAATTACTTAGTTAAAAGTCTTTATAAAAAGTTATTATAATAATTAATATATTATTAATTAATTAATTAGTTATAAATTAATTAATTTATAAATTAATTCCTTAATTCTAGTTATTATTAGTTATAATTAAACCTCTTTTTATAAAAATAATAAAAATATAATTTTTTATAATTTTAACCTCTTTAAGTAATTAAGAATTATAAGAATAATTAAAAGGTTATTATTAAATAAAACAGCTATTATATAAAAAGGTTAGATTTTAACTTTTTTTATTAGTTAAGATATAAGCTATTTAGTATAAATAAACCTAGCTTTAATATATTATTAAAGCTATTAATAATTATATAAATAAACCTTATTAATTTAAGCCTATTAAGACTTCTAGCTTTAGGTATAAAGATTTTATTATTAAAATTACTAAGATATTAATTATAATACTTTAATTCTTATTATACTAATTATATATATTTTAAGAAATAAATTAATTATACTAGGTTTATATTAATAAGAAGACTAATTATATTATACTTAAATAAAAAAAGGTTATAATATCTAGTAATATATCTAAAGGTATTAAATATAACTAAGTTATATTAATATCTGAGGTAGCTATTATATAAAAAACTATAATAAATATAGTTTAAATATTAATAGGGTTTATTTAGATTAATTATAAATTAAAATAATATTATTTCTAAACTAATATTATTTTAATATAATATTATTTTATACCTAATAGGTCTATAAGGCCTAGGGATTTATAGAGACTATATAATATAGCCGCAGCGGTTATAATACTAATTTTAAGTAATATAAATTTAAATAATAGAATATATTTGATATTAATTTTTATATTAAATAATATTAAATATAATAATTTAATTATAAATATAATTCTATTTATTTATTAATTTATTTTAATTTATTTTTAAATATATTATAAAATAAATTATTTTTTAATAAAATAAATATATTAAAAAGAAATTAATATATTTTTATATTAATTTATTTTTAAGCTTAAATTATTTAATAAAAAATATATTTAATTTTTTAAATTCTTATTTTATATTATATTATTAATAATATTAATAATTAAATATTATTAAAATATATATTATATTATTTATTTTATTATTATTTATTACATCTTATTTTTTTTAATAAAATACAATATATTAAAATAACATATTAAATATAAAAATATTTATAAAATATATTTTATATTTAGTTTTATAATAAAGGATATTATATATAATAACTTAATTATATATTAAATTTATTTTTTTATTAAGCTATTTAATATAATTTTAAATCTATTATTAAAGTAAATTATATATATAATATTAAAAATATTATATTTTAATATATATTAAAAAAATATTTTTAAAATAAAATTTCTTTATTAAAACTTTAATAATTTTAAATATAATATATTAAATATTATAAATTTATATATATATATAAATTTTAAAAAAAATATAATTATATTATATTTATATATTTATAAATTATATTTTTTAAGAAATAAATAAAATTAAAAAAAATAGTATTTAAAAATTTATTAAATTAAACTTAAATAAGACTTATATATATATTTCTAACCTTATAATTATTTATTTTATAACTATATAATTAGCTTTATATAATAAAATATCTTATAACTTAATTTCTACTTTAAGATAATTAATATTATATTAATTTAAAATAAATTTATTTATTTTAATTTTTATTATAATTAAATAAGTTAAATATTTCTTTAGTATATAATTATTAAGTTATTATTATAATATTAATAGCTAATAAGAGATTTTAATATATTAATACTAGGGTTATAGTTAAACCTAGGTAACTTACTTTATATTTTTAAAATTTATTTAAAAATATACTAGCTCATCTAGGACATACTGTCCAGCTGAAATCGCTATGCCCAATCCAGAACGCCTTCTTAAATATTAATTCTTAGCTGTTAGCATGCGTAAAGACGACTTCGGAGGCTTTTCTAGAACAGTCAACGTTACTTTCTAACCCCGGCGACCTGGTATGTTTAGATGTATAAACGGCTGAACCGCGCCAAGACCAAGTCCCGTATATCCACGAATCGGTAGCCCCGCCGCTACGAGCTGGTCGGGAGATCTCCTTGACTGCGCGCGGGCTACCATTGGGTATCTTGCAGGGATCTAATCTAATAGAAGCCAGTCTTTTATTCTTCGCACCAAAACTGTAATACAGCATTAACCCCATATCACTAATCCTCTTAGCGACTCAGATAGTGCTCTAACGGTGGGGACAGATACGCCATGGTAGCCCGCGCGCAGTCAAGGAGATACTACCTGCGCATCTCGTCAACTCCGCCGTTTCTCGAAATCCGCGCCATGGCAAAGAGCGGATATCTGCGTCGGCCCCCACTTGACCGATCTGCGAAGCCCGTGCAGGCATGCACGATCCCCACCCCGCCTGACGTCACGCTGACTATAAAGCTCACACCAGCCGGGGCTATCTAAGGGACATACACGGCAATGTGAAACTCACAGAGCTGGGGAATGTATACACGAGTAATAAGAAAGGGGGAATAACAGTTATTACACATACATAATTATCTAATGCATCCCCGAGCAATGATTGACGATAGCTATAACGTCCACTTTTAGGAGAGCCTATCTAATACATATAATACATCACAATCTGATATGAAGAGGTCTTTTATTACCTTCACCTAGAATGAAAGCGCCTTCTCCTGCGAAACCATCCCTTTGCGAACCGCTGCTGCCATGGTGCCAAGGGTATCTCCGACGATAACCAGCTTGCAAATTTTCAGGCTTTGTTGCCCGCTAGAATCCTTTAGCAAGGTAAGACGATAGGCTCTCGGAATCTAAATCATAGTTAGTAGTTAGCTGGTGGCTCGCATATCCGAAGCGATAGACTGACCCGCAGCTCCCACTTAATTCCCTCGTTGTCCGAATGTTTCTTCTCTCCCGGCTCTATAAAGTTGGTGTATATATTCCCGTACACCATACCATCATATCCGTCTTCGGTATCCTGTATAAAGGCTGAGAGGGGCTCCATTGAAAATTTATCGTAGAACCGAGTCGTATGAACCATCCTCTTCCAAGCCTCCTCTCCTCTAAGAACCTGGCCAGTTTGGGTTTGGAGCTCGAAGTCCTCGGTGAACCATTTGGTATGCGGCCCCGGATGTGCAACCTTGGTCTCGCAGAAGTCGGTGTTGAGGGTCTTCAAGTATTGCATAACCGGGTGTTTCAGGGCCTCATTGTCCCAACCCTTGAAAGAACCGATAAAGCATGGCTTGGTTGGGTAAGACATGGGGATGGGGAGTCTGAATTTGGTCCTAGTCGAGGTGGGAAGGCCTATTTGTTGCTGGAGATAGATTTCTAAACACAGAAGAGGCGGAGATGATGGCAATCTTGGAGGACTGGGAATCATGATTTTAATCTATATCCCAGAGGGACCGATCACATGCATCTGTTCAGATCGTATTTCCATTACCCATCTAACAAATGTTCTCAGGACCACTATTAAATTATTATGCACGGGATATACTTTCTCATTACGTGTTTCACAGCAATGCCTTCCCAGGTATCTATTACCTAGTCATCTCCTCATTATGAACATTTGATCTACTCTAAGAGGAAGAGCCCTTCAGCCGTATTTTGGATAATAGAGTGACGGACTTCTAGGTATTCTTGACATGTTCTTGCCACTGAAAGAGGTAAAACCACCAGAACATAACTGCCACTGATAACCGAGATAGTCCGCGTCATTACCTGACCATTCTCCCAAGCCACTAACTCTCGCGGCTGGCATGAAGGCGCACTTTCAGCCCCGAAACCTAAGCCTCACAAGGGTCCCCACTCCAGCCACCTGACGTATCGGTGATTCCAATGGCGGATGAAAAGATTTAATGTTTGCACGACAGAGGTGGTGGTATGATGACGCAACAAGGCGTTAATTGGACGCAAAAGGAGCCAAATATAATGGGTGCTAATATCTAGTTTTAGGCTGGTTAGAACCAGAGCAATAGGAGACACGATGCTAAAACTTTTAAATTGCGGCTATTACAATTCTTATATGGACGTCTTTGATTGAGAGCCCGCGCACAAAGGATGAAAACTAGGATGCGTGTTGGCTGTCGGAAGTGCGAGGGGACCGACTGATACCTAGTAGTCGACTTGGAGGCACGCGCAGATGACCCGCGCGGTTCTTGGGAGGAATGTCAATTGTGGTTATGCTGTATGATATTTCTGTCAGGGCCTGGCCCAGGAAGCGCCAGTATATTCTTATACTCGGCTCCTTACCTCGAACGCGTCCGTAAACGAACGGAAGTCAACCGGCCCAGGTGTGGGTGTCAGAGCGCATGCATGCGGCTGAGATTGACTCAGAACGAATAATGATCGCACCCAGTCATCTCCAATGACTTCACTTTTACATTTCACTATCGCCTGCCGACTCCGTACGCTTCACTATTTTCTGCGGCAAGGTGGGAAGAAAGTGGGAAATTAGACGGCTTACGTATCGCAGTGATAAAGCAGTACGGCGATAGTAGAAAGTGTTACGAAAAGGTCCTAGTTACATGTGTCTTAGAGGAACAGAGCACCTTGCACGGTATGTATATCCTAGTCACGAGTGGATTAAATTATCTTAGTTATATAGTTTTAATATATAGATATTATAAAGCTATAACATATATAACAAGCAAGCATCGCAATTAAGTAAGCATTGCACTTTTCCCTCTAATACCTTACTTTTTACTTAATTAATTAATTCTTAATAACCTAAGATATCTATTATTACTATTAAAGCTAAAACCTTTCTTACTCTTTAGGCCTATTAAAATAACCTAAAGCTAAGTATCTAATATACTATAAAGACCTATATAGTTTTTAAATATTAGTTATATTACTAATAAAAAGGTATTTAATCTTAAGATAATATTATTTAGAAATTAGATTAATTATTTAATATAAAAAAATAAATCTTTATTTATTTTATTTTTAACTTAGATTTATAAGGATTTCTCTCTTAGCCTTATAATATTAAGGAAATAATTAATTAATTACTTATTAATTATAATATATTACTTATTAATATATATTAAGCTTTAAACTTTATTAAGTAATACTTAGAGTTTAAAAAATATTTTTTTAATAAATATAATTATTAAAAAGCTAAATATAAAGATTTAATTATTATTTATAATTAATTTAAGCTTATAATAAATATAATTATTAAGTATAATATTTAATTAAATAATATTTATAACTTTAATAAGATTAATTTATTTATAAATATATTTATAAATAAAATTATTATTATAGGCTTAAAAAGGTATTTAAAGCTGAAATTAATATAACTTAGAAATTAAAAAAAAAATATAATTATTTAAGTAATTAATATAAAAAGCTAAGTAATTTAATTATTTATTATTAATATAAGCTAATATTATTTTATTAATTAATATTAAAAAAATAATCTCTTAAGTAATTAAATACTTATAATAACTTAAAATAATAAAATTAATAATAAAATTAATCTTAAGTATCTTAAATACTTTAATTACTATATAATAAATTAATTAATTAACTTTTATTATTTTTTAATTCTTAATAGCTATAAAAATTCTTAATTTATTAAATTTAATAAAATTATAAAAAAAATTATTTAATTTTATATATTATTTTATTTATTTTAATTTCTTAATATTAAGTACTTTAATATATTAAAATAAGCTTATAATTAAGAAATAAAATATTTAACTTTATATTTTATAACTTTTATTTTAAAAACTAAGTTTTTTTTAGTTTTTTATATTATAAATAAAGCTATTATAATAAAAAGAAATATTATAAGGGCTTTTAAAAATACTAATTTTATTTCTCTTAACCTAGAAATTATAATCTTAAAGCTTAATATATAGCTATAGACTTTAATATTTATTAAAAAAAAAACTAAGGTTTTAATTTCTTAGGTTATAAGGACTTTAAAGATTATATTTAAGGCTAAATCTTAGTTTAAATACCTTAAAAAATAAATTAAAAGATATTAAAATAATTCCTTAAAGTTAATCTTTAAAGCTTTAAGGTTTATTAAAAAAAATAAAAATAATTATATATTAAATTATTTTATTAATTATTAAAAATAAAAACCTTTAAGAAATAAATATTATATTTAATTAATATTAAAAGGTAAAAAATACTTAATTATAAAAAATAGGGTTATAATAATAAAAACAGAAATTATTAATTAAATAAATATTAATATATAAATAATACTTTACTTATTAAAAAATAATAATTAAAAAAGTTTAATATAATTAAGGGTTTAATATTATAATATTTATAATAAGCTTAATTATAATATAAAGATTTATTAAATAATAATTAAAATATTTAAGAAAAAATATAATAAATAATTTTAATTAGTTAATTAATATATATTATTTTTATTATAACTTTTACTTAAAGGGCTAAGAAAAGTATTATATTTATTTAATTATAATACTTACTTATTATATATATTATACTTTAGTATATTATACTAAACTAAGACCTATATATGCCTTTATTAACTAAGTAGTTATTAAATTTATATTTATAAAAATATTATATCTTAGGTTTTAAGTATTATTTAATAAAACCTAAAGGTTATTATATATTAATAAAGTATATATTATATATATTAACTTTTAAACTATTTATATTTTAATTATTTATTATTAAAATTACTATTAAAATTACTATCATTTGTATATTTATATAAGCTAAGATATATATATTATATATTTAACCGGATAGGTTTAATCAATTAAACCTATAGACCTCTATCTGCCTCCGAGTTTTAATCCAGCGCCGAGCCCCGGCGCCAAGCCCTAGCGCCAACTCTTTTTAGGTTTATAGAACTCCGACGCCGACTCTAAGAACCAATCCCTCTGAAACCTATAACGCTAATAACCCCTATTTCCCAATATAGTTACGCCTATAGCTATATAGCTAGATCCTAGCTAGTTATAGTAAGATTTCTTTAATCTTCTTATTTAGCGTAGTAGAAGGTATTAATACTTATAATAAAGGTTATAAGCTATGCCGCGTATTAGTTATATTTTAAGTCCCTAAGGAATTAGTCTTCCTTGCTAATAAGAACTTATCCTTTCTCTAGCCTCTTTTTAAGAGCCTCTAATAAAAAAAGCTTTTCTCTAATAAAGTTAATCTTTTTATTAATATTATTATTAAGTAAAAAAAGGCTAAATAAAAAAAGAAAAATATTATAATTAAAGATTATAAGTTTAATATACTTTAGATTATTAAGGTCCTTACTTAATATAATACTCTAAAGGTATCTATTTAATAGTATTTCTTATAGCTTATTATAAGTACTTTTTATACCCTTATAAAGCTTATAAACTTCCTCGCTAAGGTTATCTTAGTTATATTAGAAGGCATACTAATAGGTATTAGCTGCGCTACTTTAATTACTTAGTTAAAGGTCTCTACAGAAAGCTATTACGATTATTAATATATTATTAATTAGTTAATTAGTTATAGATTAGTTAACTAGTTAGTTAATTAGTTAGTTATAGTTATGATTAGTTATAGTTAAACCTCCTCTTATAAGGATAATAAAAGCAATTTTAACCTCTTTGAGTAGTTAAGAATTATAAGGGCAATTAGAAGGTTAGCGTTAAAGGGGAGAGCTATTATATAAAGGGGTTAGATTTTAACCTCTTTAGTTAGTTAAGATATAAGCTATTTATTATAAATAGAGCTAGCTTTAGTATATTATTAAAGCTATTAATAATTATATAAATATATCTTATTAATTTAAGCCTATTAAGACCTCTAGCTTTAGGTATAGAGCTTTTATTATTAAAATTACTAAGATATTAATTATAATGCTTTAATCCTTATTTTAGGTAGCATAAAGTTAAATAATAATATTTTAATTATTATATAATATAATATAATAATTTTATTATACTTAAAAAGTAATAAAATTATATTAAATATATATTACTAAAAATAATATTAATATTATTATAAATATAATACTAATTATATTTAATAAGATATATAAAAATATTATATATACTTAATTTATATTAATAATTAAAATACTTTATAAATAGTAAAATATCTTATATATATTTATATATTTAAAGATATAATATTTAAATATTATAATTTATAACTTAATTAAAATAAATTTAAAATTAAAGTTTTATTTTATTTAAATAAATTAATTAATTAAATATTAAATATTAAAAAAACTAATAATAAATTTATAATAACTTTTAATTATTTATATTTAAGGCTTATATTAATATATTATAAAAATTAGTTATTTTAATATTAATAGTCTTAATATATAAATCTATAATTATATATTTAATATTATAATATAATATTTAATAGAATTAAATTATAATAAAATAAATTATAAAAAATAAATTAAAAGTAATTCTTATATATTATATAATATTATAGTATAATTATTATAGTATTTTAATTTCTTATATAATATTTTATAAATTATTAAAATATAAGATACTTTAAAAGACTTTTTAAGAATTTTAATTATATTTATTATTATTATTATTATATTAGTTTTAAATATTAATTTTTATTATAATATTAAACTAAATATAAACTTAATAAATATAAAAAAGAGTTATATAAAATTTAATAATATATAATAAAGTAAATAACTTATTACTTACTAATATATAAATATATACTTATTTTAATTAAAATAAGTTTTATATAAAAAACTAATTTTATTTTATAACTTTGGATTACTTAAAATATGAGCTAATATATTATAATTAATATCTTAATACTTTTAATAATAAAGGCTTTATATTTAAAGCCTGGTATCTTAATAGGCTTAAGTTAATAAGATATATTAGTTTAATTATATAATGCTTTAATAATATACTAAAGCATAGCTCTACTTATAATAAATAGCTTATATTTTTATTAATTAAAAACCTTATAATCCCCTCTATGTAATAGCTCTTCTTTTTAATATTATCTTTTTAATTATACTTATAATTATTAATTACTTTAATAACCTAAACTTACTTTAATTATTTTTTTATAAATATATTTAATTAAAACTAATAAGAACTATAATTAATTTATTAACTTATTTATAATAAGTTAATTTATTATAAATATATTAATATATATTATAATAATAACTTTTAATAAAAACCCTTAATTAAATATCTAAAGTAATATAATTAATACCTAGTAATATATTTATTAATATAATTAAAATAACCTTAATAAGGAGGTTTATAAGCTTTATAAAACTATTAAAAATAATTAAAATAAATTATAAAATATATTAATTAAAGCCTTTCAAAATCTTATATTAAATATAAATAAACCTTAGCTATTTAATATAAATTAAGCTTATAAATATTAATTATATTTTTTTTATTAAGGATTTTATTTTATTATAATATTAATAAAGAGTTAATATTATTTATTAAAATCTTTTTTTTATTAAATACTTTTTAAAAACTTTTAAAATATAAATAAGACTTTATTTATTATAATTATAACTTATTAGGTAATATAAAGCAAGGTAGGCTAAATAGTTATATTAAACTAAAGCTTAGTATATTATAATAATAGTATTAATAGTAAGATATAAAGGATTTCTTTATTAAAAAGTAATTTAGCCTTATAGTATACCTAAGGGTAGATTAAAATAAGCTAGTTAGAGAAATATAATTTTATATATAATTAAGCTATTATAGCTAATATATTTTAATATAAGAGTTATTATTAAATAAGCTTTATAAATACTTATATACTTAATATTTTACCTAAATAAACTTTTTTTTATTATATTAATAAGAATAGCTTATTTTTTATTTAAAATTAATATAAATAATATTAATTAATTATATTAATTATTAGGTATGTATTTCTACTTAATAATATTAATATATTAGCGCTATATTATTATAATATAATATAATACTTTTATAATTTATTTATCTTGTTAGGGTTAAATCTTTAAACGGTATTATAATAACTTAAAGATATTAGCCTATTAAGGCTATTAGACCTCTAGAGGGTTAATTTAGTTATCTTTAAGTATTTCTTATTTATTAATAAAGAAATATTTAATAATAATACTAAGAGATATTTTATTAAGGCATAGGGAAAAAGGCTTAAGTGCCTAGTAATATATATTAATAATAGTATATTATAAGCCTAAATAAAGTATTTCTAAATTAGTTATAATAAAAAGAGATATAATTATAAAAACTTCTTTATTGCTTAGAGTAGGTCTAGATAATGAGCTAATAAGTAAGAAAAGGGACTTATAAGCTCCTTAATAAATAAGCTATAAGATAGGGATAAAATAACATTAAGGTTTAATAAAAGGTTTAGTAATATAATTCTAAATAAAGTTTTAAAATAAAAAGATAGTAAATATAATATATAAATATAATAAGTAATTTAATTAAATTACTAGGAAAGCATTTCTTTATATTACCTAGCTAAAAGGGCTAGGGTATATAAACTTATTATTTTATAGGCTTATATAAAGCTATAAATTATTATTATTAAAGATACTAGATTTCTTAAGGGCTTATAAGATAATAATTAATATAAGGCATAAGTTATAATATTTATATTAAATATAAAGACTATATATAATACTAGATAAAAAACTTAAAAAAAGTCTTATTATAATTAGTTAGAACTTAGTAATATAGCTATAAGTATAATATTAAGAAATAAGTATTATTTATATAATAAGTTTTAAAAGAATTAATTTTTAAAGTTAATATTAGGGTTTTATAAATATAAGAAAAATAAGTTTTAAGCCTTAATATTAAAGAGAAACTTGGTAATAAATAAAAATATATAAGTATAATTAATTAAATTTATTTAATTAGATATAAAATATAAGTATTTTAAATTAAATAAAGAATTTAAAAAATACTAATTGCCTAGCTATAAGACCTTAAAAAACCTAAAAGAATGCTAAAATAAGACTTAGTAATAGTAGTTTATTTACCTATAATAGCAAAGAGAATATATACTAAGTGCATCGCGCTAATAAAATTAATAATAATTAATTAAGAAAGAAAGGTACTTAAAGAAAAAATATATTAACGTATATATATAGTAAGTAAACCACTTAAGCAAATGTGCCACTTTGAAATTTCTTAGTATTTATACCTAATATAAAAAGTATTTAAAATAATTCTAGAAAAATCATATTAACCTTAAAATAGCTAAAACTAAAAAGTTAAATTAATAACCTTTTACCTATTCTTTAAGAATTTTATATAGACTCTAGGGTAAGTGCTTTATAGATATCTATAAAATACTACTATTTATACTATCTAAATAGCTATATCTCTATAAAGAAATTTTTTAAAAAGTCTAAAAAATTTATATATAATTTAATTACTAGTTAATAAGCTATTTTAAGCTTTTTTAAGTTCCTAGCTATTTTTATGCGGATTTTATTAAACTTATAAATATTAGGTTTTAGTGCATAGTATAAGTGGTTTACTTACTCAAGTGGTTTACTTACTATGCATATATATTACTTAAATTATAAGTAGGCTATACTTATATTAATTATACCTATTAAAAATATTTAATATCTAAAAAATATAAAGTATTAATATAAGTATAAAAATAAAATAAATATTATTAATAAAATTATAATATTAATTTAAAAGAATATTTTTTATATAATTAAATTAATTATTTATAGCCTTATTAATATATTAATAAGCTATAATAAGTATATTAATAAATTAATTAATAGAATATTAAATTATAATGTTATTGAAAAAGCTATTAAGGAAGTAATATATAAATAAAAGAATACAAAATTAAATAATTTATTTAAATTAATAATTTAATAAATATATATTCTTATAATAATAATAATAGCCTTAGACTAGGCCTTTTTGGTAGTAAAATTAGTCTCCTTAAGATATAAATAAAGTTAAAATCTAAGGAAGGGATTACTTCTTAGAAATAAAAAATTAAAGCTGAAAAAATATAATTATAATAATAAATAAAGCTATAAATTTAATAATACTATAAGATTAAAAAGACTATAAAATAATAATATATTATTTATTTTTAAGAAAAATATAAAATAATATATAAAAGACCTAAGCTAAATTACCTTAGCTTTTAATAAATATAATATAATTAATAAATAAGCCTATAATATAATAATTAAAAGCTTATTTGTAAAAATAATTAATAATAAATATAATATTTTATAAAAAGAACTTTATAGGAAAATAATATTAATATTATTAAAATAAAATAAAATATACTAAGGTATATAAAAGCTCTATAAATAAACCTTATTTTTCAAATAGTCTAAATTTAAGATATAAATAAGCTTTATAATTATAGCTTTATCTATAGACCTATAATATATTATAATAAATTATATAATAGAAAAGTTAAACTATAGTAATATTATTAATATTTTAAATATAAATATATTAGAAAATATTATAATAACTAAGTAAGATATAAATATTATATAGTTAGTATATACCTAGAGGGTAAAAGCTTATATATTTTTCCCCTAATGAAATATATCTTATATAATAAAAAGTATAGCTCTTAGTTAAGAAATTACTTAAAAGTTAAAGAGATTTAAAATAAAATAAGAAATTATTATATTAATAAATTAACATATTTTATAAATAACGTAAGGGAGAATAACTTATATAAGATATTACTTATAAGAAGAGTCTTTATAGATATTTTAATTATTATACTAAACCTAGCTAGAAAAATATTTAAATACCCTCTAGGCTTTATAATAACTAAGAAATAATTAACCTAGATTACTAAGAATATACTTAATATATAAATATAAAATATAATAAATAAGTTATTTATATAAGAAATAAAAAATATAATATTAACCTAAATAAAAATATGAAATAACTTAGGTATTATCTTATAAACTTAATAATTAAAGTCTTATATTAAAATATATAAAAAAGAAGTATTTTTATATATTTAGGGCTTAATAAGAAACTTATATTTAATATAATAATATTATAAGAAATATATAGAAATAATTTATAGATAAACTTGCTTATTTAAAAAGAGGGTAATATAAATTTACTTATAAAAAAAGGTATATAATAATTTATATCTATAGGTATTATATACTTAATACCTAAGAATTAATAAAGGGTAAGAATTAAGTAATAATTATATTATAAAAAACCTAATTTATAATCTTTTTAATTTATATACCCCTAGATAATATAATAATAATATATATAGTAATAGAGATTAAAGAGTATAAAAATACAATAAGAAATAATATAATATTTATAAGGGACTTTTATTAATATTATTTATTATAAAATAAATATAAGAGATATACCCTAAGTAATAATATATTTATAGTATTAATAAATTACCTTTAGCTTATATGTATTATATTAAGAAAAAAACTAATAAAAATATTTAAGGGCTAATAAAGTAATATAATTAACTATTATTCTTTTAATATATTAAAAAAAATATTATACCTTAGATTAAATAAACTAAAAGAATTTAATTATACTTTATAAATAGTTTACCTAAGAAATGCTTTAAATATTTAAAACTTGAATTAAAGTTTATATTAGAAATTATTATAATAAGTACATACTAACAGAAACGCTATATTTTAATTATATATTATAGGAATTATAATTTTAAGCATAAAAGACCTTAAATAAAAAATATAATTATTAATAATTAAATTATAGTAAATAGCTTATTTTATAGGATTAAAAAAAAGAAATTAAGATATAAAGTAAAATTATAATAAAAAAAAAGTTAAAATAGCTATAAAAAAATAAATTAATATAAAAGAGAAATTTATAAGATATCCTTAAATATAATATAAATAAACTTCTAAGATATATAAAAAAAATACTAAAAGGTAATTAATAATATAAGATAGAGCTATTAAAAATAGATCTTAGTAATAATAAAGATAAAAAATAAATTATTATAAAAATTAACAAAGTAATTTAAGACTTTTATATAAAGAATATAAGTAATATACCTATTAGACCTTAAGAAAAGAGATAAGAAATATATAAGAATATATTAAGAAAAGGCTAAGATATTAATAAAGTATTTCTTCTTAAAAATATTACCCTTAGATAAATACTAAGATAATTATAAAAAGTTTAATAAAATCCTAGCTTTATATATAATAAACATATATATTAATATTAATAAGGTTTATTATATCTTATAAAAAATAAAATCTTAGAAAGCCCTTAATAATAATAATATCTTAATAAGACTTTTTAAAATATATAAAAGCATTATATATAAAATATAAATAGAAATTATAATAATAAGTCTTAAATTAAGATATTACTTAATATAATTAAAAAAAAATAAAAATTATTACATTCTAAAAACTTAGTAAAATAGTAGCTAATATGAAAGTTATAAGAGCTTAGAGATTAATTTTATTTCTAAGTATAATAAGAAAAGTTATGAAGGTAATAATATAAGATTAAACGATAAAAATAATAAAAATATTTAGGCTTTTATTCAAAAAATAAATAAAAAATAAAGAAAATAAATTAATAAAATATATTATTTTTATAATTAATAAGGCTATAAAGAAAGTATAGGCCTAGGGAGGTATATTAATATCCCTTTAGCTTAACTTTATAATAGCCTTTAATAAAATAATATATAAATACCTTAAGAAATAAAAAAGAATTATAATAATTAATTTTACTAATAATATAAATCTTTTAGCTATTAATAATATATAAAAAGCATATTATAAATAGATTAAAGAAATAAAGCTAGAAGATATAATATAGGTAAAAAATTTAAGATATTTTATAATATAAATAAAATAAAATAAATATATTTTATAAAAACTAAAAGAGTACTAATAATCTTAATATAATTTATAGATAAAATAATCTAATTTATATAATTAATAAAAATCCTTAGGATTATCTTAAATAAAAAACTCTATTAATAAGAATAAATAAAAAAACTTAGAGATAGAAATATAATTATAATATAAGGAATATATAAGCTTATAAAGTCTATATAGGGCTATAACCTTATAAAGATATAATACCTATATATAATAATAATCTAATTAATACTCTTATATAGTATTATAATATTTTATATAATAATATAATAAGAAAAGCTATAAAGAATTATAATTAAAATCTATAAGAAATAAGTAAAATACCTATAAGTTATAACTAAGATATATAAAGCTATATTAATAATATACCTAGAGATAAAAAGTATAATTACCTCTTTAGACTTATATTAAAAAAAGTCTAAAAAATATTAATTAAAAAGATAAAATAAATACAGACCTAACTAATAATAAAATAAGTTAGTATACAAGTCGCTATAGTATTAAAGAGATATAAGAAATATAGCTATATATTATTAAAATACTATAATAAGGAAATACTATTAATTATAAAAATAACCTAATATTAATTAAATAAGGAATAAGAATAGAAATAATAAGGCTAATAATATACTATAAGAAAAGAATAAAAAAGACTTATAGATAACCTATTTAATATAGCCTTTTTTTACTTATAAGATAAGACCTATACTACCTTTTATAAGGGGCTCTTAAAATATTAAAGGTTAATAAGACTATTAATAAAAATAAAAAGGATTAATTTATAGGACTTCCTTTTTATAAAGAATATACTTAGTATAAAGATACTTCTTTATAGCTATAAAAGAAATAAAGACATAATTTATTATATTATACTTTAATTTTTAAAATATAATAAATATTAATTTTATAAAGTTAATATAAGAAATAAAAAAGACCTAAATATAGCTGTTTTTTTATGCCTTAGAATAACTAAGATTATAATATAATACCTATAAAGTATAAGATTAGCTTAATTTTAACTTATAAAAGTACTATAAAGAGAATAAGGGATTACTAAGGGATAGATAATTAAAAAAGAATTTTAAAAATAAAATAATAAAGCCTTTATTATAAGACTTAAAAATATAAAAAAAGAAGATATATTAATACCTTATTAATATAATACTATTTTTATTTTTTATTTTTATTTTTAATATTTTTTAAACTTATTTTCTTTTTTAAATTTTAAATAAAAATATAATCTTAATATAAAAAGTAATAATATTAATTTAATTAATAAGCTAAGATAATTAATATATAATATTAATAGTCTTAGAATTATAGCTAGATAGAAAGCTAAGTATAAGTAAAGCGCTTATAAAATAATAAGTAATAAATAAGTAATAATCCTTAATATTAAAAATTAAGGCTATATATTTATATTTTATAAATTAAAAAGAAAATTAAAGATATATATATAATATAAATATAAGATATAAAAAAAAGTAAAGGGCTTATTTAATAAGTCTAATCAGAGATAATTTACTTCTAAGCCTCTTAGTAGAGGTAAAAAATAATAATATTAAGCTTACAATTAAAAGTAATAAAATTAAAAGCCTAAGAAGAATTAGCTAAGGCCCTAATTATAAATAGGGGTCAAAATAAATCATACTTTAAATTTTCCTATTAGATACATAAGGGGACACGCTTTCCTCGATCTAGCACTACTCCTAGCGGGGGATATAAAAATTAACTGTCTTAATTATATCTCTATATATAAGGATTATTATTATTATATATTACGCTAGCTAAGACTTGCCGCGGGCTTTGGGTTACCCGTGGAGGCAAGAGGTATAATAATTATACTAATTTTCGTAATTATTTTTAAACCTAGCGAGAGAGGGTAATTAAAAGCTATTTATAATCCTATTTATTATTAGAAATAATATCTAAGGATAAAAAAAATAAGGAAATTACTTATATAATTAATAATAATAGTCTCCTTAATAATAAGGAATATCTTTATTAATTAGTAATAAAAAATAAAAATATTACTAATTACTATAAGGTTTTTATTATATTATACTTCCTTAGTATTATTAGTAATAAAAGACTAACTTAATAAGGCTATTACAACTACTATCTATATATAAATATATATCTTATAAGAAAATATACTTTATACCTACTTAGTAGGGATAATAGTATATTATATACCTTATTTTAGGCCCTTTATTAGTAATTATAGATTAATATTATTATTTATAATAATAGGTATATATTTCTTAAGTAGAAATTAATAATTATATTATAAATCTTTATATATAAAGAGCTATAAAGAAATACTACTTTTTGCTTTTATATTAATTTAGGAATAATCTTAAATATATTTTATAAACTTATTAAACCTCTCTAGTAAATATATATATATTTTATTATATAGCTAATAAGTTATCTTCTTAATTTATTAATTTTTATAAAATTATCCCTAAAAAAAAAATATTTCTTAAAATATTCTTATAATAATTAACTTTAAGGGATTCTTTATATATATACTTATAGGCGCTAAGGGATCTATTAATAACTCCTTACTTATATATATAGCAAAGACTATTAATTTATAAATCCTATTAATATAATTCTATATTATTAATACTAGCTTTAGCTCTAGTATAGGCATCTTAATTCTATTCCTAGAAATAAGATATTATTTTTAAGACTAAAAAGTAGCTACTTAATAGCTATAGCGCCTAAAAGAAATATATAACCTTTATTATACCTAGCTTTATATAATTATTAAGTAAATCCTTAGCTAAGTTAAGAAGAAATTTAAAATTATAAGATATAGCGCTATAGAATACTCTATTAGAGACTAATATTATATTATGCTTATAGTTATAGGTTTATAGAATTTCCTCTTAGTAGATAGCATAGAGCCTAGTAAGTATAATCTTAACCTTTTAATATACCTAAATAACTTCCCTCTCGCCTAAGAAGTAATAAAGGTAGCTAAGAGGTATATAAATAACTTTATATTAGGGTAATCCCTAATTAGGCTATATAATATAATCGCTAAGATAACTTAGCGGGATTATAATATTATATTAAGAAGAAAAAAAAAAGAAAAATAATAAGAGGCTAGATATTAATAGCACTATAAAAGTAGCTAAGGCAAGAAAGGTAATAATAATAAAGAAGGCAGCAAGGGTAATAAAAGTAATAAGGTTAAGGAAAGTAAATAAAGAGAGACCTAATAGTATAGCTAAAGGCAATAAAGGGTAATTTAAAGCTATAAAATCGGGCTTATAATAACTTAACTATAATTAGTAATAAGGCATTTAAATTAGGGTTAATTTACTAGGGAAAAACTACCTTAATAAATAAAATATTACTAAGCTTTATCTTCTAAGTATAATAACTATATAGCCTTATTCTATTAGGCTAAGTTAGCTCTTAACCTAAGCTTCCTTTACTTCCTTTAAACCTAGTATATTTTATATTATTATATTTCTTATTTTTTTAAATAATAAAATTACCTTTATAATATAAGTTATACCTTTTAACTCTCTAATAACCTCTAGGTAATTAATAATTACGTTCTCTAGGTCTTTTAACCTAACTGCCTATAATATAATAAATAAGTTCCTCTAAGAATTATTATAAAGTAGCTTTTTTAACTCTACTATTATAATTAGTCCCTTACTCTTTTACTTTTTCTTCCTTGCTATTACTAAAGAAAGCATTTAATACTCTAATATAGTGCTATATTATTAGTACTATAACTACGATAAAGAAGGAATTAACCCTCTTATAGATATTAAAGATACTATAGCTAGTAATAATAAAGACTATTTCCTATATAGAATATTAAGAATTAAAGAATTAAGAAGTTATAAAGAATTAAGAAGCTAACTCTATAGTAGATTATTTACTTTATTATTGCCTTTATTGCCCTCCTTATCCTCCTTATCCTCCTTATCCTCCTTATCCTCCTTATCCTCCTTATCCTCCTTATCCTCCTTATCCTCCTTATCCTCCTTATCCTTCTTATTATTATTATTAGTTATTATAATATCCTTATTATTACCCTCTATTATGCCTCTTAGGTTATAGGCTACTTAGATTATTTTATTATTTACTATAATAATAAGATAACCTATTAATAGGTTATCTATAAATATCTCCTCTTATAAGCCTATTATAATATATAGACTAATAAGAAGTCCCTCTATTATAGCCTTATAGCCTTACTATAGGAATCTTTACTATATTTTTTTTTATTCTCTTAGCTAAGATTAATATATTTAATCCTCTTATTATATCTCCCTCTTAATAGATTATAAGCTTTATAAAAAGCATACTAAAAGTCCTTTAGATTCTATAGCTTATTTTTTATTATCTTATAAAACTAGCTTTAATTCCTCTACCTTACTTTAAAGCTAGAAATAAAGCTTATTAATATATCCTTATATGCTCCTTTTTTATTTATATTTAAGTTATTATTCTACTAGGCTTCTAATAATCTCTTAAGGAAATATAAAATCTACTTATTAAACTACTTCTAACCCTAGCTATTATAAGGCTTTAATATAATTAATTATATATTAAGATTATTAGGGTATATAGGCAGTAGCTATAATATTTCTTATATAATTAGTAGTAATAAAGACTATTTCTTAGACTTCTAATAGGCTCATAAGAGTAGTATTTCTTTAAATTAGGTACATTTTTTATAGAGGATATAGGGATAACTTTTTCTTTCGTAAAGATTAAGTCTAAAGGTATATAAATTAAGCTCTAAAGGCGATATATTTACTTTCTTAATATTATAGCTATAATAACTTTATTATAACCTTTTAATAAATAAGGAAAGTAATTAGGGCTATCGCCTATTAAGGAATAATTATAAATATAATAGGGTTTTAGGTATAAGATAGTAGCTATATTAATTTTATGCGATAGGATATCTTACCTAAAAACTAGGTTTATTTTAACCCCTGTTTATAATTAGGGCCTAAGAGAGAGAAATATAAAAAAAAAGATACTTATATATTAATACTTTTTAGTATTATTTATATTATAAGTATAATAATATTTATAACCTATAAGTTAATAATATACCTAATTAGGAGCTTTAGTATTAGCTATTATAGAAATATAAAAGAGATAAGAGTTATTAAAAAGAGTTTATTAATTAATAAAATATAGATAACCTAAAGATAATAAGCATATTTCTTAATTAATATTTATCTTTAAGGCTTTATAACCCTAAGGATTACTATTATTATTAGATAAAAGAGGGGGAAATAAAGGAAAACCTCTAATATTAGCTATAATAGGTATAATATATAAAGAAGAGGTTTTAAAAAGAAAAAAAGAAAAAGTAAGATGAAAGTATTATATAAAAAAGTAATAAATAAAAAAAGAAAAGAAAAGTAATAAAAGAAAAAAGAAAAAAATAAGAGAGAGGTATAAGGCTAGCTTTTTATTTTTCCCTAAGAAATAAAAAAGCTATAATTTATAGCTAATAAAATAAGCCTAGGTATAATATTAAAAAGAAAAATAAAAAAAAATAAGAAATATTATATAAAGGACAATACTATAAAGGAGCTATAAGGGAGTAATATATATAATATATATAAGACTTAAATTTATATCTCTTAGATACTCTTAGAAGTAAGGGTATTTATAAATATTAGATTTATATATAAACCCCCTTAAATTAATCTCAGACTTAGGTAAAAAATTATTTTTTTATAATAAGATAAATATATATATTATATATATATAATAATAAAGAGATATATAAAGGCTTTTTTCTTATAAGAGTTTTTCTATATAACGTTAAATAAAGAGGTACTATAGGTCTAGTAAGGTAAGTAAATATAATATAATATTTATATAATATAATATAATATAATATAATATAAGTATTTTAAGTTTTATAAAACTTTAAATTAATATTTTTATTAATAAAATAATATAATATTATAAATAATTATATATATTTAAAATTTATATTTATTTATAATATAATATATTTTAAAATTAAGTTATTTTAAATAAATAATATAATAATATTTTTTAATATTAAATATAAAATATAGAAAAGATTATAATAAATTAATATTTATTAATATATTTTATAAATAAAATATTAAATAATAAATAATCTTAATATTATAACTTTATTTAAAAAGATTTAAATTTTATAATTAATATTAAAATTTTATAAATTTAAAAATTTTTAATATTTTTATATATTATAAAATTAAATTAAGTATATATATAAATTTAGACATTTAATAAATTAAATATTAAATATATATATTTAATATTATAAAAATAAAAAGCTGTTAAGTATTTTAATAATTTTACTATAAATAATAAATTTAATTATTAAAATTTAAATATTAATTAAGTTTTTAAATAAATCTTAATAAACTATATATATATATATATTAATTATATTTAAGTTAAATATTATTATATTATTTTAATTTTAATTTAAGTAATAAATTTATTATATATTTTATATTTATTTTATATAAAATAAATTAAATTAATATTTAAAATTTTTTATCTTATAATTATTTTATAATTACTTATATTTTTTTTAAAAAATTATAAATATTATTTTAAATATTAATTCTTTAATATTATTTTATTTAATTTTAATAAAAAATAAAATTTTTTTTAATTTAATAATATTATATATAATATATAAAATAAATATTTTTTATTATTTATAAAATTTATATTATTTATATAATATTTTTAAA
>RZGL01000145.1:0-25842 GCA_027886155.1 Fusarium paranaense | reverse complement strand
AATAATAATAATAATAATAATAATAATAATAATAATAATAATAATAATAATAATAATAATAATAATAATAACTTATTATTTATTTCTTTTACTCCTAAGAGAGCTTATATTACTTATACTTTTACTTATAATAAGGCTAAGACTAAGAGTAAGGGCTTAATAAACCTTAGGCCTAATAATAATAATATGTTTAATATTAGTCTTTTTAACCCTTAAGTAATTATTTATAATTATAATTTTTATTTTTTATAATTTATATTTTATAATTTTTAGCTTATACTTAATAATAACTTAATAATAATTATTTTCTTATAATTTTATTAACTTATAGTTTTTATTATTTATTTTTTTTATTTAAGTTTTTTTTATAATTAATACTTTTATTCTCTTATAAATATTCTAGCTAGGTATTAGCTAATTATTATTTTATTTTTTATAATTTTTTTTTATAATTTTATAATATTTCTTAATTATTATTTTTATATTTTTTAAGTAATAATTAAGCTCCTAAGTATTATATTTTATTAATTAATCTTTTTATTTAATAAAATAAAATAATATTTTATTAATAAGCTTATAATTTATTATTTTTTTTATTTCTTACTTATTAGGCTTAGCCTTAAGCTTTAATAGAGCTTTTAGTATTATAATATTATTTAACTAATTATTTTATAATTTAAAAAGTAATATATAAAATATATTATATATATATTAGTAGATTTCTAATAGCTCTATAATATAAGCTTACTTATTATACCTTATAAGGATTTTTATTTTAATAAATCTTAGGGCTAATTTAAGGTATTTAAACTTTTAATTCTTTATAAATATTTTAATATATTATTTTTAATAATATATTTATAGTTTATATTTTATATTATAATATTTAAATTAAGATCTTAAAATATAATACTAATAGTCTCTTATTAGCTTATATATTTAGCTAAGTTTATTATTAAAATTACTATTAAAATTATTATTATTTATATATTTATATAAGCTTAGATATATATATTATATATTTAATTAGATAGGTTTAATTAATTAAACCTATAGACTTTTATTGACCGCTAAGTCTAGCGCTAAGCCTTAGCGCTAATTCTTTTTAGGTTTATAGAACTTCGATGCTAACTCTGGGAACTAATCCCTCTAAAACCTATAACGCTAATAACCCCTATTTCCTAATATAGTTATGCCTATAGCTATATGGCTAGATCCTAGCTGGCTAACTTTTTTAATCCTCTTATTTAGCGGTACAAAAGGTCTTTATAATTATTATAAGTATTATAACTTATGCCCTATACTACTTATTATCTTATAAGTCCTTAAGGAATTTAATATCTTTACTAATAAGATTTTTCCCTTTTTCTAGCTTTTTTTTAAGAGCCCTTAATAAAAAAAGCTTTTTTTTAATAAAATTAAACCTTTTATTAATATTATAACTAAATAAAAAGAGGCTAAGTAAAAGAAGAATATTATAATTAAAGATTATAAGTTTAATTAGTATTAGTTTATTATATTATATATTTATTTTAATATTCTTAAAGCTATTATTTAATATTATTACTTAGAGCTTATTATATATATTTTTTATATTCTTATAAAGCTTATAGACCTCCTCGGTAAGGTTATCTTAGTTATATTAAAAGGCATATTAATAAATATTAGCTATATTACTTTAATTATTTAATTAAAGGTCTCTATAAAAAATTATTATAATCTCTTTAATATATTATTAATTAGTTAACTAGTTATTAATTAGTTAATTAGTTAATTATAGTAATTATTATTAGTTATAATTAAACCTCCTCTTATAAGAATAATAAAAGCGATTTTAACCTCTTTAAGTAATTAAGAATTATAATTAAAAGGTTAATATTAGAGGGGAGAGCTACTATATAAAGGGGATTTTAACCTCTTTAATTAATTAAGATATAAGCTCTTTATTATAAATAGAGCTAGTTTTAGTATATTATTAAAGCTATTAATAATTATATAAATAAACCTTATTAATTTAAGCCTATTAAGACCTCTAGCTTTAGGTATAGAGCCTTTATTATTAAAACTACTAAGATATTAATTAAAATACTTTAATCCCTATTTTAGGTAATATAAAGTAATATAATAATATTTATAAATAGTTATTAAAAAATTAAAAAAATAATTAAAAATAATATTACTATAACTTATAAATTAAATATAAATTATAATTATTTAAGGAATTAATTTAAAAAACTTAGTAAGTTATTTATTTATTATAAATATAACTTAATATTATTTTATTAATTAATATTAAAAAAATTACTTTATTATTAATTAAATAATTATTATAATATAAAATAATTAAATTAATAATAAACTTATTTTTAATTAATTTAAATATTTTAATTAATATATAATCTAATAATTAATTAATTTTTATTAATTTTTATTTATTTTAGCTTTTTAATATTAATGTTTTTTATAAATTAAAATAAACTTATAATTAAAAAATAAAATATATTTAATTATAAGAATAAACTATAATAAATATAAAAATACTTTATAAATTAAATAAATAACAATATATAAATAATAATTAAATTATAAAAAAATAATAATTAAAAAAATTAATAAAACTAAGAGTTTAATATTATAATACTTATAATAATTTTAATTATATTATAAATCCTTATTAAATAATAATTAATATATATAAAAAAAAGTTATAATATATAATTTAAATTAATTGTATAATATATTTTATTTTTATAATAATTTAAAAATTAAAAAGTAAGATTTATAAAATATTTATATATTAAATATATTAAGAATAATATATATAATAAATTAGTAGTATAATTAAAAATATATTATATTTTTCTTAGCTTATTAAGTAATAATTATAATAAAAGAAATATAAATTAATTAATTAATTAAAATTATTTATTATATTCTTTTTTAAATATTTTAAATATTTTTTAATAAGTCTTTATATTATAATTAGGCTTATTATAAATCTTATAATATTAAAAATTAAAAAAGACTTAATCTTTAAAATATAAAGTATAAAATATTTAATTAGATATTTTATTTTTTAATTATAAGTCTTTTTAAATAATTTAAAATACTTAATATTAAATAATTAAAATAAATAAAAAAGATAAATTAATATATAAAGCTAAATATTTTTTTCTATATAATATCTCTTAAAATTAATATATTAATACTTTTTATAATTATTAAAAATTAAGAAATAATAAAAATTAATTAATTATTTAATTATATATTAATTGAAATATATAAGTTATTTAAGATTAATTTTTTTATTAATTTAGCTATTTTAAGTAATTATAATACCTTAATTACCCGAGAGGTTATTTTTTTAATATTAATTAATAAAATAATATTAATTTATATTAATAATAAATAATTAAATTACTTAGCCTTTTATATTAATTATTTAAATAATTATAATTTATTTTTATTTTTTAAGTTATATTAATTTTAGCTTTAAATACCTTTTTAAGCCTATAATAATTATTTTATTTATAATTATATTTATAAAAAAGCTAATCTTATTAAAGTTATAAATATTATTTAATTAAATATTATACTTAGTAATTATATTTATTATAGGTTTAAATTAATTATAAATAATAGCTAGATCTTTATATTTAGCCCTTTAGTAATTATATTTATAAAAAAAATATATCTTAAGCTCTAAGTATTATTTAATAAAATTTAAAGCTTAATATATATTAATAAGTAATATGTAATAATTAATAAGTAATTAATTAGTTACTTTCTTAATATTATAAACCTAAGAGGGAAATTATTATAAATCTAAGTTAAAAATAAATAAAAATCTATTTTTTTAAATTAAATAACTAATATAATTTCTAGATAATATTATATTAAGATTAAATGCCTTTTTATTAGTAATATAGCTAATATTTAAAGACTATATAAGTCTTTATATTAGATACTTAGCTTTAGGTTATTTTAAAAGGCCTATAGGGTAAAAAGAGTTCTAGCTTTAATAATAATAATAAATATCTTAAGTTATTAGGAATTAATTAACTAAGTAAAAAGTAAGATATTAAAGTAAAAAATATAATATTTATTTAATTATAATAATTACTTATTATATATATTATTAAAAAGTAATTCAACTATATAGTATACCTAAGAGTAGATTAAGTTAACCTAGTTAAAGAAATATAGTTTTATATATAATTAAGCTATAATACCTAATATCTTTTAATATAAGAATTAATATTAAATAAGCTTTATAGATACTTCTATACTTAATATTTTCCCTTAATAAACCTTTTTTTATTATAATAATAAAAATAGATTATTTTTTATATAAAATTAATATAAATAATATTAACTAAGTATACCTATTATAATTATAAAGTATATTTTTTTACTTAATAATAATAATATATTAATATTATAATACTAGAATATAATATAATACTTTATTAGAGAAATATAATATACTATCTATAGCCTAAACTTAGAATATAATTTTCTTTAAGTAACTTTCTAAAGGGGGATTTTATATACTTCTTCGTAAACTAAATATTATATAAAATAATAAGGGCAATTAATTAATTAATAGTAATAAAGGTCTTTTTTAAGAAGAGAGCATAAAGCTCCCTTATTCCTAAATTAACCCTAAAGAAGATAATAATAATCAAAGGTCAAAGGCCTCTAACTCCTTTTCTATATATAAGAAATTGCCTAGTGGCCTAAAACGGCTTAGCACCTATTTCCCCTAACTTAATACTCTTATAATTTATTAATCTTATTAAGGTTAAGTCTTTAAAAGGTATTATAATACCTTAAAGATATTAGCTTATTAAGGCTATTAGACCTAAAGAGGCTCTTAGTAATCTCTAGGCCCTTATTAGACCTCTAGAGGGTTAATTTAATTATTTTTAGCTACCTCTTATTTATTATTAAATAAGTATTTAATAATAATACTAAGAGGTATTTTATTAAGGTATAAAGAAAAAAACTTAAGTACTTAATAATATAAATTAGGTATAATAGATTATAGGCCTAAGATAAAATATTCTTTAGTTAATTATAATAAAAAGAGATATAATTATAAGAACTTTTTTATTACTTAAAATAAATTTAAATAATAAGCTAATAAGGAAAAAAGAAAACTTATAAGCTTTTTAATAAATAAGCTATAAGATAAGGATAAAATAAAGTTAAGATTTAATATAAAGTTTATTAATATAATTTTAAATAAAGTTTTAAAATATAAAAATAATAAATATAATATAGAAATATAATAAGTAACTTAATTAAATTACTAGGATTATAAATATTATATTAATTAAATAAGAAATATATATTAAATTTTGTTTTTTATAAAATACTTTTAATTATTTCTTTATAAACTATTTTTAATTATTTTATAATAAAGATTTTAATATATTTTAATATATTTATTATATTTATCTTATTATTTTCTTAGTTTTATTACTTTTTTATATTTTATTAAAAAAATATAATATATTTATTTTAATTAAAACTTAAAATCTAATTTTCTTTAAGTAACTTTTAGAAAAAAAGATTTTTTATATATTTTTATAAATTAAGTATTATATAAAATATAAGACTAATTAATTAATTAATAATAATAATAGTTATTCCTAAGAAGTAAGCCTAAAAGCTTTTTTATTTCTTAATTAATCTTTAAAAAAAATTATATTATTTATTAAAAATAACTACCTCTAACCCTTTTTTATTAATAAGAAACTATATAATAGCTTAAAATAGCGAGGTATTTATTTCCCCTAACTTAATATTATTTTTACTTTTTTTAGCTTTACTTTTTAAAGATAGCCCTTATAGTGTATTATATTTCTATTATTATATTACCTAACCTAATTGCCTTATTCTTTTACAACTATTACTTAACCTACGTACTGCCTCTTTAACTATTCTCTTACTTAGTTTTTCTAGCTTTACCGATGCTATAATCTTTTCTTATAAGGCCCTATTACCTACTAGCTTACTTTCTTATATAATAGATATAAGTAGAATACTATATAGTATTTAGTAATATAATAACTATATATATAGGCTATATAGGCTATACTATAAGGGGATAATATATTTATTTATATTTATTATTTACATTTCTTATACCTTTAGAATTATATATTAAAGGAGTTTATTTTATGTTTTATAATTTATATAAAATAAATTCTTAATATAAAATAATTTTATTTTATAAGTTTTTAATAAATAAAATAAGGTTTTAAATAATAACTTATTAAAAGTTTTCTTAACTTAATTCTAAGGAAATTTTAAAATATATTTAAAATATATATAATATATAAATACACTAAGTAAGCTAATTAAATTATTTAAAAGTATTATTATATTATTAATATAATTATATTATATAAGTTTTATAAATACTTAAAATTAATATACTTACTAAATATTTAAGTAATTATATATTAAAGTAATACTAAGTTAAAAGTAATATAAGTTAAAAATAATATTATTTTAAAATATAATTAATTTAAAGTAAGCTATATAAATATATAAAATATACTTATTATATATTTTTTATTTAATAATTATCTTAGCTATTAAGATAAGTTTATTATATTTAGTATTTTAAGTAAATTATTAAATATTATTTATATCTTTTATAATATAATATATTTTATAACTTTTTATTTATATAACCTTAATATATTTAATTTATTTATTAAAAATATATATTTATATTTATTTTATTACTTTATATAAACTAAAATAGGAATTAAAATATTATTCTTAATATCTTAATAATTTTAATAATAAAAGCTTTATACCTAAAGCCTAAGGTCTTAATAAAAGTATAAATTAATAAGGTTTATTAATATAATTATTAATAGCTTTATTACTATACTAAAATTAGCTCTACTTATACTAATAGCTTATATCTAAATTAGCTAAAAAGGTTAAAATCTAACCCTTTTATAAAATAGCTTTCTCTTTTGATATTACCTTTTTAAATATCTATATAATTCTTAATTCCTTAAAGAGATTAAAATTATTTTTATTACTTTTATAAGAGGTTTAATTATAACTAATAATTATAACTAATAATTATAATTAATTATTTATTTAATAATATATTTATAAGACTATAATAACTTTTTAAAAAAACCTTTAATTAAATAATTAAAATAATATAACTAATACCTATTAATATATCTTTTAATATACTTAAAATAACCTTACTAAGGAGGTTTATAAGCTTTATAAAAGAATAAAAAGTACTTATAATAAGCTATAAGTAATAATATTAAATAAGAGCCTTAAGAGTATTAAGATTAATATATAGCTTAATAATCTAATCTTAAACTTATAATTTTTAATAATAATATTCTTTTTTTACTTAGCTTTTTCTTTTTTAACTATGATATAAATAAAATTCTTAATTTTATAAAAATAGAGCTTTTTTTTATTTTAAGCTCTTAAAAAAAAGCAAAAAAAAAAGCTTTTTTATTAATAAAATTTTTAAATTTCTTAAAAACTTATAAGATAATAACTAATATAAGGTATAAGTTATAATACTTATAATAAATATTAAGTCTTTTTATAATATTAAATAAAAAAATTAAAAAAGTCTTATTATAATTCGCTAAGATTTATATTATAAAATAAAAAAAAAAGCCCTAATTACCTTAACCCTTAGCTAGCTAGGCCAAAAGGTCCGCCGCGCCTATCTTAGTTAATAGATCATAGCTTAATTAAGTCCTATAGGGTATATAAATAGGCCTTAGCTAGGGGCCTAATAATTACTGCATACCGAGATTAGTATTATCCTCGGTGCCTTCTAGCGGAAGCTATAGGGGGCCTTCTAGGGCTTAAGGCCCTATAGCTAAGGTCTACGCGGCATATTTCTCTTTATTAAATTATGCTCATAGGCGTATATCTAGCCTATGGCATATATATATATACGAGGCATATGCCTAGGCGTAAGGGGCTATTAAATCCTTGCGCTATTTATAACGCTGGTTTATAAAGCTAGAATTAAATATATAACCTTAGGATTAATTAGAAATTATTATTATTTATTACGAACTAATAAAGAGAGGCCTTAATTACCTTAACCCTTAGTTAGCTAGGCTAAAAGGTCCGCTGCGCTTATCTTAATTAATAGATTATAGCTTAATTAGGCCCTATAGGGCATATAGATAGGCCTTGGCTAGGGGCTTAATAATTTAGCTATAAAGCTATAAGTATAATTATATAAAGAAATAAGAATTATTAGTATTATAAGTTTTAAAAAGATTAATTCCTAGAGTTAATATTAGAGGTTTATTAACCTAAATAGAGTTAATATTATAACTTAGCGCTAGGCTTAATAGTAAATAAAAGTTAATAGATTTAACTAATTTTACTTATTTAATTAAATATAATATATATATATATATCTTAGCTTATATAAATATATAAAAATAATAATTTTAATTATAATTTTAATTATAAATATATTTATTATATAAATAATTAAATTACTTTTACTTTATAATATAAATTTTATAAAAATTTAAAATAAGTTTAAAAATTTTTAACTAAGGTAATTAATATTAGGCCCTTAGCTAAGGCCTAGCCCTATAGGGCTTAATTATATTATAATCCCTTAACTAAGATAGGCATAGTAGACCTTTTAGCCTATAACCCTAGAGGTATAAGCTATTAGGACTTATATTTTTTTTAAATAATAATTAAAGTTCTTATAAGCTAAGAATAAAAAATAAAATTTAATATAAAATTTATATTATTTAAATAAATCCTTTTAAATCTATAAAAAATATATTAATAAGTTATTTAAAAAGATTTTATATATATATTTTTTTTTATATTTTTTATTTTTTAAAAACTATAAAGATTTTAAAAAAAGTTTAAAAAAACTATAAGCTTATAACCTTTTTAATTAGATTTATAAAAATATAAAAAGATTTAATTTTTATAGTTTTTATTACTTTATATTATTTATAATTTTATTATTTATTATTAAAATTATTATTAAAATTACTATTATTTACATATTTATATAAGCTAAGATATACGCATTATATATTTAACCAGATAGGTTTAATTAATTAAACCTATAGACCTCTATCTGCCTCTAAGTCCGGCGCTAAGCCCTAGCGCTAACTCTTTTTAGGTTTAAACTCTGACGCTAACTCTAAGAACTAATCCCTCTAAAACCTATAACGCCGATAACCCCTATTTCCTAATATAGTTGCGCCTATAGCTATATAGCCAGATCCTAGCTAACTTCTTTAATCCTCTTATTTAGCGTGGCGGAAGGTATTAACGCTTATGACAAGGGTTATAAGCTACGCCGCGTGCTAATTATATTCTAAGTCCCTAAGGAATTAATCTTCCTCGCTAATAAGAACTTACCCTTCTTTTAGCCTCTTTTTAAGAGCCTCTAATAAGGAAAGCTTTTCTCTAATAAAATTAATCTTTCTATTAATATTATTACTAAGTAAAAAGAGGCTAAATAAAAAAAGAAGAATATTATAACTAAAGATTGCGAGTTTAATATATTTTAAATTATTAAGGTCCTTACTTAATATAATACTCTAAAGGTATTTATTTAATATTATTTCTTATAGCTTATTATAGGTGCTTTTTATACCCTTGCGAAGCTTATAAATTTCCTCGCTAAGGTTATCTTAGTTATATTAGAAGGTATATCGATAGGTATTAGCCGCGCTGCTTTGATCGCTTAGTTAAAGGTCTCTGCGGAAAGCTATCGCGATCGTTGATATGTTATTAATTAATTGACTAGTCGTGGATTAGTTAACTGGTTAGTTGACTGGTTGGTTGTGGTTATTGTTGGTTATGGTTGAACCTCCTCTCACGAGGATAACGGAAGCGTAATCCTTTAAGATTTTAACCTCTTCGAGTGGTCGAGAATTGCAAGGGCGATCGGAAGGTTAGCGTTAGAGGGGAGAGCTGCTACGTGAAGGGGATTTTAACCTCTTCAGTTGGTCAAGATGCAAGCTGTTCATTATGAACAGAGCTAGCTTCAGCGCGTTATTGAAGCTATTGATGATTGCGTGGATAAACCTTATTAATTTAAGCCCATTGAGACCTCTGGCTTTGGGTATAGAGCCTTTATTATTGAAATTACTGAGATATTAATTGTAATACTTTGATCCCCACTTTGGGTGGCATAAAGTCAAATAATAAAATAATTTTATTCTAAAGCCCTAGCCTTAGAAAAACCTTATTTTTAAGCAAATATTAATTAATTTAAATACTAGGTACTAGCTACCCTATAGTCTATTAGTATAAAAAATTTCCCTTATATTTAAAAATATATTAATAGCTTAGGCGATGTTTTTATAGATAATAGGCAGGGTATAAAGCTGAGCCGAACCTCGTATCTGCTCTTAAGGCATCTAGGCATTAACAAGCACCAAATCGCTACGAACGAATTGTCATTGGAGTCGTCACGAATTCAGACGATCGCGTCCCGAGCATCCTCTCATCCTTCGGGCTCGACGTAAGACCCCTGCGAATTGGAACCGAAGTGGACTCGAATGCAGTCGCCGAGGACCACCATGACATCGACTTCCACCGCATGTCGTACGATGTCGGCGTCGAGAAGCCGGACACGCTCATCTTCGAGGCTGCCGAGCTCATGCTGGCGCAGGTCATCGCTATCCGAGAGGGGAAGAGCCCGAGAGAGGTCAAGGCGGACATTGAGACATGGAGGAGGGTGTATGTCGGTGACGTATACAAGAAGGATGTTGTTGGGGCTACAAATGCGGGCTGAAATCCTGTGCTGCTCGATTCTAAGGAGCAGTCTCCGGATATTCCTCGACTGGAGGAGTCCCGCAGCGAGACAATTGACGGAGTGTTTAAAGAAAATGCTGTTGCTAGAGTGCAGAGTACTCAGAGTCTGGCCGCATGGCTTACTGGGGGGATTGGAGATGCTGCTAGATCATAAGATTCGGCCGTTCAACCGACGTCAACAACTATGCGGAGAAGGTCGTTTCAATTAGCCGGAACAAGGTGGACCCTAGGCTCCGACAAGACGATTGAGTCGTGAGCAAATATTAGCCAAGGGGATTTAAGTTGGTCCAGAAGGAAAAGTGCTACGGGTTGGTCGCTCCAAGGAGAAGGTGATCGACTTGGGAGTCTCATCCGGGGTTCCCGGATAAAACGGCCGGCTATTAATATTTGGGTTTTAATATTCAACCATTTGGGATATTATCGTGCCATGAGGAGCTAAAATATCCGGGGCTTTATAATAGCTACTTTTCTTTTCCCTGACTGATCAAGATTCCGCAGCTTGGTATTTCGATTTGTGAGCTTAACGGGAAGAGAAGCATGACGAAACTCTGTACGGCGAGGTTACTGCTTGCAGCTTGGATGCTAGGCATCACTGTCGCATCTCGAGGCAAAGGCAGACACTGGGTAGGAACATGGACATCGATGCCTCAAGAGGTCGAGATCGGTAATCTAGCCCCGCCCCCGTTTGTGAGTATTCGATTGTGTGCATTCCATATGAAACGCCTTGACTCAAGTATCAAATAGGGAGGAGAAGATGTTCCATACCAGATCCGAAACAGCACTATACGCCAGACTCTCCGGACTTCCATCCGGGCTGAACGCATCCGTATTCGAATCTCTAACGTCTTTGGCAAAACTCCCTTACCCATCACGGCAGCATCGGTTGCTCTTCCACTCAACGGAAATGCCGGTGTCGGAGAGATCGATGGATCCACCACGAGGCGCCTGACGTTTGAGGGTTCCGCGTCCACAACCATCGGCCCAGGGGAATTTGTCGACTCCGACCCCGTCCATTTCAGGCTTCCGCCTCTATCAAATCTTGCTCTGTCGATATATCTTGAAGACGGGCAGCTGGGTAACAAGATCACCGGCCATCCTGGCAGTAGAACGACGTCATGGATGGGGACCGGTAATCTTGTCAACGCATCTTCCGTCTCCGAGGCCAGTACTCGACACTGGTATTTTGTAAGCGCAGTTGAGGCCTGGGCACCAAGGAATCACTATTCAGTCGTTCTTTTGGGAGACAGTATCACTGATGGGCGTGGAAGTGAGGATGATCGAAACAACCGGTAGGCCTCAAGGCTTCATGTCCGAAATCATCAAAGATGTCATCATACTGACTGCTCCTAGCTGGTCCGATTTCCTCGCAGCCCGTCTGCAGGCGTCCAAAAAGCCGCACATCGCCGTAAACAACCAGGCCGCAGGCGGAAACGCCGTTCTCAGCGGCGGCCTCGGCCCCCCTCTCCTCCAGCGCTACCACCGCGACGCCCTGCAGCAAAACGGCGCAAGGTACGTCCTTGTATTCGAAGGCGCCAACGACATTGGGACTTCTCCCACGGACGACCTCACGCAGCGGCAGCTCGCCGAGCGCCTTATAAATGCCTACGCGGAGATAGTCGCGGCCTGCAAGAAGGCGAATATGCGGACCATTGGCGCGACGATCACCCCCTTTACTGGAAGCCAGTATGGGGATGCGAGGAGGGAGGAGACGAGGTTGGAGGTAAATGACTGGATTCTGAACAATGGGACGTTTGACTATGCCGTTGACTTTGCGTCGGTTATTGGAGACGGGGATAAGCTGCGTCCCGAGTTTGATTCGGGGGACCATTTGCATCCGAATGTAGATGCGTACCGGGAGATGGGTTCTCGATTTCCGGTCCATATATTTGAACGGTAATTCCAAGTCGGCTCTCGTTCATTGTACCCAAGACACAGTGTTTCGATGACTCAACCGTGTTCTTTTGAGTTGTGGAAGCATCCTGCCCTTGAAGGGCAAGACGCGTAGAGCTAGCTAGCTAGTTTCGATGACTCAATGCTCAACCACTGCGATCTCAGGGTGCCCTAACGCAGTTCGATCTGCCTCAGAGCTGTCAAGACTCGTTCTAGCGTAGCATCCATCAGATTGAAAGAGGAGATTCACCAAACTAGGTATAACCCGGGCTAGCGGAGGTCAGTGGGATATTTTAGCCTATAATATCCGCCTCGTTGCTACCTCAGATGGATAAGTTCCGGGATGGCAGGTACGGCAGTTGGACACTGAGACGTAGCCTGAATGACTTGGCTGTGACGATCTTCGGCATTAGCTCCTTTGAGAAGCGGATGGTACTCTTGTCCAGAGATGATCCACAGATCGACATTGACCCCGTGGGGAGTCGGCTGTTATGGAGACCGTAGCCGTACCCGACAATGCTCTGATCTATACCCCTCACCATCTTTAGCCTAATAGCCCCAATGATACGAGATGGCTGGATATGGACGCTTTTTTTTCCCAGCTAGTCGAATTCTAGTACATAGGACGGAAACTCGCCAATGGCCACCAACTTCCAAGTAATTCAGTCATCCGTGAAACCACCTCCAGTATGGTATACCCGGGTTCTCTGCTCGGGCTCTTATTCATAGTCCTCATTACAGACACTCAAGCAACCTCGGTCCCTCGCCAACGCATCAACCTTAACAAAGGATGGCGGTTCTGGCGATCGGTCCCCAATCCAGATGGAGTCGTCTACGACCATCTCCCAAACCAGATCGAAAACGCCACAGTCCTTAAACCTTGGATTCTCCCCTCTGGAAATGAATTTATTACAGACAAGAGTCGTCATCACAAACGTCCAGACGGAGATCCGGAGATCGACATCCCGTTTGTTCAAAGCACGTACCAAGATGACGACTGGGAGAGCGTCAATCTGCCTCATGACTGGGCCATCAGCGGTCCTTTTTATGAAGGGGAAAACGCTGTCATCAGTGGAGGCATGGGACGTTTGCCTGTTCATGGAGTAGGCTGGTACCGTCGCAAATTAGACATTTCCCGCTCTCTTCGGGGCAAACGAATCCAACTCGACATCGACGGCGCCATGTCTTATGCTATGGTCTGGCTGAATGGGCATCTCGTCGGTGGATGGCCGTATGGGTACAACTCTTTCCGTCTTGACCTTACGCCCTTCATGGAATACGGTGAGAACCAACTGGCTATTCGGCTTGACAACGCCCCAGATTCGTCCAGATGGTATCCTGGTGCTGGCCTTTACAGAAGCGTTTGGCTTACTGTTGGCGACCCGACGCAGGTGTCTCAGTGGGGGACATACATCACTGCTCGGGATGTCTCCAAAAAGTCCGCAATACTTGATCTTTCCGTTCAGGTTCAGAACAAGGCGGGAAAGAGGAGAGCAATCAGAGTAAAGACGGATATTTTCACATTCGATCCGGAAACTGGAAACCCTGGGAAAAAAGTTGGAACATTCCCATCCAAGACGATTCACCTATCTCCGTCGGATACCACTCGCCTCAACAGTTCCACAACCATCACCAACCCTCGTCTTTGGGGTCCGCCGCCATCTCAGCAGCCCAATCTCTACGTTGCAGTTACCAGGCTCAAGGTCAATGATCGGGTCATCGACGAGTACGAAACTCAATTCGGGATTCGATCTCTGGAATTCAACCCAGAAAAAGGCGTCTTCGTCAATGGTGAAAAGGTGCCCATCCAAGGCGTCAACCAGCACTCCGACCTAGGCGCTCTAGGCATGGCGTTCAACGTCCGAGCGGCCGAGCGACAGTTGGAAATCCTAAAGGACATGGGCTGCAATTCTATCCGGATGTCTCACAACCCACCTGCAGCTGAGCTTCTTGACCTCACAGACAAGATGGGATTCCTGGTCATCGACGAGATCTTTGACGCTTGGGAACGCAACAAGACCGCCGCTGGTTTTCACTTGCTATTTCCCGACTGGCATGAGCCAGACCTCCGAGCCTTCTTAAGACGTGACAGGAATCATCCTTCAATCATCTCGTGGAGCTACGGGAACGAAGTAGGCGAGCAATACACCGCTGAAGAAGGAGCCGCAGTATCAAAGATGCTTCAGGGCATATTAAGGGAAGAAGATTCGGCAAGACCATCATCCGCATCAGAGAACTACGCAACACCCGGCATGCCCTTCCCCCAGGTCCTCGATATTCTCAACATCAACTACCAAGGCGCTGGAATCAGAAACACAGAAGCATACTCCAACCTCCAAGGCATCCATACCCATCCCCTCTACCCCGACTATCACAAAGCGTACCAGGACAAGCTCATCCTCGGCTCCGAGACAGCATCCACACTCAGCTCTCGCGGTGTCCACCTGTTCCCCGTCACAAATTACAGTAGCACCCCGTAAACGACACCTCGGGCGGCAACTCGACTCTCCAACAGGTCAGCGCCTACGAGCTCTACTCTGCGCCCTTCGGTTCATCCCCCGACAAGGTCTTTGCAGAGCAGGACCGTAACCCATACGTAGCTGGGGAGTTTGTCTGGACGGGGTTCGACTACATCGGTGAGCCGACGCCTTATTACTCTGCGAGGAGTTCGTACTCTGGCATTGTGGATCTGGCGGGGTTCAAGAAGGATCGGTTCTGGCTGTATCAGACTCGCTGGCGACCTGATGAGCGCATTGCTCACATTCTGCCTCACTGGACTTGGCCTGAGCGCGTGGGCGAGGTGACACCCGTTCATGTATTCTCCGAGGCTGATGAGGCAGAGCTGTTTCTCAATGGCCACTCGCAGGGTCGTCGAACAAGAGATGAGCATGCTTATCGGTTCAGATGGGATGATGTCGTTTATAAGCCTGGGGAGCTGCATGTCGTCACTTTTAGAAACGGGGAGGAATGGGCGAACAATACTGTCACGACTGCACGGAAGCCGTCGAGGTTGAGATTGACGGCGGATCGACGGAACATCAGAGCTGATGGTGAGGATTTGGCATTCATCACTCTTGAAGTGACGGACGACAAAGGACTTATGGCACCACGGGCGAATGACGAGATACGGTTCTCGATCTCCGGTCCAGGGGAGGTCATCGCAACGGACAATGGGAATGCGGCGGACTTCGTGGCTTTTCCATCACATACCAGGAGTGCATTTAACGGCCTTGCTCTTGCTATAGTTCGTCTAAACTCTGGGGCTGCAGGTTCGGTTACTGTTTCTGCCGAGGCGGATGGACTGAAAGGTACCTCTGTTGTTGTTGGGCCAGCCTAGAACAACAAAGGTCTTTTATGACAAAGAGTGACAGGAGACTGAATTCCTAACGTCTTGGTTTGCCATGTCACAGCTGAAAGTGACTCAACATGTGCCCCGACAAGACCTCAAACTGCTCTCTGCGCCACTTAACGCTATCCAAGAAGTCCTCCTCCAACCCAATCGCGCCAATAATTACGTGCTCCTCCCCAGCAGCAAGGGGAGGTCACACCTTGCCAATGAATTCCCCAACAGGCATGCCCATGGCCCGGCCCCTCTGCGGCGCCAGGTAGTCGTGAAGTTCTGCTTTTCCAATTTTTCAGCAAGCCATGTTCCTGTCAAGTAATTTCAGGCCACTCAATCTGCACAACGGGAGGCCACATCTCGATAATCTTTGTCGAGGATGCCTTGTTCTGACGGCGCAGACAGTCGACGTACGCCGCCAACGCCGCCTTGGACGCCGAGTACGCTGACATGACGACGGCAGGGACGTGCGCGAGGAGCGTCCCCGTGACGATGAGGGCGGTCGGCACAGGTTTCTTCTGCAGATGGGGGAGGAACTTGACGGATAGGTCGACGAGCCTGTTGAAGTTGGTGCTCACTTCCTGGTGGAAGTCATCCAGGTCGACCTCTGCAGGTCTGGATAGCCGGACCTGGGCCTGCACTTCGGAGTTGGGGAAGACGCAGTCGAGGTCGGGATAACGATCGACGATCCTGTGTGCATTAGAAAGTTCACTGGAGAAGTAGTAGCGCACTTGGATAGAACGGTTGCTTACTCCTTTATGAAGCCGTCTTGGCCACGTCCTCTGAACACTGGCGGTTAATCCAGTCGATAGCATCATCATAAGTGACGTCAAGGGTCTCTGGGAGCTTGGATAGGGCTCGAACCAAAGCCCCTTTCGCTCTTTTAGCCTGCTTGTTTCGTATATGCAGATGGAGTTTCGCCATGAGAAATCTCGACGCTGTCAGCATTTATCCTTGAGCAGCACCAAAGTTTCTTACACAATACACTTGCATGTCCTTAGCCACAGCACTGATTGAGGCGTGCAGTATCTCACGCAATTGTGCGTCAACACTGATGTGCTTCTGAAGATGCTTCGAAGACTGGATCCTGGCTTTTATATAGGCTGTCAAATGCTCCGAGCTTGCCCGAATTTCCATCTGAATCACGTTGTCCAACTCTGCTTCCTGGAGCGTGATATCCCGTGACATCAATGCAATGTTGACATTGGGGCCTACCTGTTGAAGAATCACGACGAACTCTTCTCGGGTGTCTGCCGAGCATTCATCTAGCCCATCAACTACAACAAAGACTCTCTGGTAATCCTTAACCTTTTCATTTAGGATCGAACTGAAAGTGTGGAGCACACTCTTCCTTTGCCTGTCCCGAAAGCGTGCTTGCAAGTCTCTGAACATTGACAATTCCGAAGGCTGACATTCTTCGAATTGCCGGATCAGGCTGCCCAGAAGGTTTGTCGTCGACTGCTGATGAACTTGTTGGGATTCTTGCTGGTTACAGTACACACACGCAATCCCAGCTTGACCTACTGGAAAGGCTGGCTGCAAGTGATTAGCAATAACCGATGCGATGATGGTTTTCCCGGCTCCTGGTATGCCTTGGCAGAATAGCGTCTTGGGTTTGTCTTTGATCCAGGCTTGGAACTTTTCCGACTCGAGAATTCAAGATCCTGCGGTACCCTCGTGTATAGCCAGAATATCTGATTGTCTACTCTTGAAGTTCAAGGGCGAAATCCATCGGAGAACCGCTTGTGCTTCCATGTCTTGTCCAAAATCAGTGATCCAAGTATACGGCGTAAGGGATGGCTGGGAGAGCGTACCATCTTGACGCAGGCGATAGCCTTGGAGACAGGTCTGGATTCCGTTGATGGCTGTTGAAATGCTGTTAACCTCATTTTGGATCTCGAGGGAAAGCGCTAGATGATCGTTCTGGAGAGCGAGAGTTAAAAGCATCTTCTGGCGTTGCAGACTCCTCGGCAGCGACTCTGCTTGGTTTCTGTGCAATGGCCACTGTAGTGCTTTTGCGAACTGCGTGATTCTTCTACCTGCGGTTGCTTTCTCAAGTTGAATACGAAGTGTCTCCAACAAGTGGCGAACCTGTACCAACGGCCCGTTGTCAACATTTAGAGCCTCTAACGCAGAGGCCCAGCTGGAGGAGCGTGAGGCTTGTGCGGTTTCCTGAAGTGATGTTAAAACGCCGCGTACAAGAGTGACTACGCAGCCCCTCGCTGAATCAAGAGCGCCGTCCGTATGGTACAGAGCTACAGCACAGAGGACGTAGAAACAAGGCTGGCAACTCCATGCTCAAGACGTGATCGCAGCAGGGATATGCAGGTCACCCAAATGGGCTCCCAACGGGAACGCAATTCATGAAGGATGCCATTAAGCCAAGCGCCGAGGCGTATCACATGGCCTACGCGGCCAGTTTCAGGCTGTGGTCTGGATTACCCGTCCCGTGTGTGACAATCATATAATTCCCAAGGGATAAACCGGTCGTGCTGGGTTATGTTAGCAAAAACATTAATGGCGCTATACTTAAACAAGGGGGTTATTATATCTAGTAATATACTTAAAGGTATTAGTATAACTAAGTTATATTAATAGCTAAGATAGGTTTTATATAAAAAAAATATACTAAGTATATTTTATATATTAAATAGGTCGCTATGGCCTAAGTAAGTAAGTTAAGGTTACTTATTATACTCTTAGTAAGTAATATATACTAGCTTATAGTTATTAAAGTAAGTAATTTAGTTCTAACTTAGATTAACTATTTATTATAAGGTATTATTTAGCATATAACTCTAGGTATATCTAAGCTATAATATAATATCCCCTCTTTATTAATTATATTTATAAGGCTATTTCTTATAATTATAGCTATTTTTCCTATAAATAATTCACTTTAATTTATATTTTTATTTCTCTCATAATATTAATATAATATTAGGCTATATAATTAAAACGAAATTAAATATTTTCTTTTCTATAAAAAATTTCTATATTTTTACTTCTAGGATTAATTAGTTTAGTTTTAAAGTTATAGCTTATTTTTATTATTTAAAATATAATATTATCTATAAAATATTCTTAAGCTCAAAGAAATATACTTTATATATATATCTAGGTTATCCTTGCGATATAATAGGTATTCATTTAAAATCTTATATATAATTTCTTTTCCTTTTTTATCTAGGTCTTTTATTAATAATATTAATATCTTATATTATAAAAGAAGCTTATTTTTTAAACAAATAAGGGGCTATTACTAAGGAACCTCTTACCTTTTATTACGAGGCTTTATAAAAAGCATTATAAAATCTAAATAAGTCTTTTTCCTAGCTAGAGTTATATTAAAAATATAAGTAGTAATTAATATTATAAGGTACTAAGATAATATATAATGGTTTAGTTATGTTAAATAAACTTAAGTAATTAAAATAATAAAAGTTTTTACTTATAGAAGATATCTAAACTATAATTTATATTAATATTCTAAACCTAGGTTTCTTTAATAATTTTATTAATCTTTTTTAATATTATTAGTAAAATTCCTTTAAGAGGTATTATATATTAGTAAGGTATTTAGGTAATTCTTATATATTGTCTAAATCTAAGTAGTCTTTTTATTTAATAAAATATATTATTTTACTATTATTTTTATTTATATTAAAAATAACTTTTATAATATATTCTTCTAATTTATTAATTTCTACTTTTAATTTATTATTAGTTTTAATAATAATAATATTTATTAATTTAACTAATAAAGTATTAAAAATTAAATAAAGGTTAACCTTAAGAAATAAATCTACTTTATAGTTATGTTTTAAGATTTTTTACTTAATTTTATAAAATCTAATATATTTATACTTAAGTTTTTTATTTTATTATTTTATTTTAATATTTTTTATTATAAATAAGATTATATCTCTCTCTAAAAAGGTTAATTATTTAATTCTTTTTTTATTTATACAGTTTATTATTTTATTTCTAATAAATTTAAGCTTTATCTTTTTTTCTTTATATAGATTTTATACTTAATTATTAATAAATATTACTTTAAGGTTAATAATTATATTTTTTATTTATTAATAAGTATTTAAAAGAACTCTAAAGTTAATATAAGTTAAGATAATCTTTATATTTTTATTTATTACTATATTATAAGTTAGCTAAGTAGCTAATAATTTCTTAATTTAATTAGTATACTTAAAATTAATAAAGTTTTAAAGGTATTATTTTAATATTTAGTTTATATATTTAATCTAATTATTTATCTCTTTATAATATATTATAAAGAGTATATAATTAAGTTCTATAGTTATTTTATAACTAAGAGTAGCTATAGTTTTCTATATGGTTTATAGCATTATGTCTTAGTTTTTATATAAAGGTTATATTTATTAATAATTAGTAAAATAATCTTTTATATTCTAAGAAAAGTAAATACTCTCTTAATTTATTCTAAGGTTTTAGTAATTTCTTAATATCTATATAATAAGTATTTATATATTTAATATATAGAGTTATATTATAGTTTATCTAAGACTTATTATTTATCTATTTTCTTAGTATTTAAAGGTTATTTATTATCCTTTAAAATTTATTTTAACAGTAAATTATCTGATTTTATTATATAAGTATTTCTAATAATAACATAAGATATTTTTATAATTTAATTATATTTATATAGCTTTAGCCAGTCCTTATTTCTTAGTTATATATTATTTTAATATATTTTATAATTAAAGTAATTTTTAAGACTTATACTAAGATTTTCTTAATTAAAGTAGTATAATATTGTCTCTTAGAAATCTCTATTATTAAGTTTCTTATTATATTTTATAATTTAATAATTATAAATAATAAACTCTTTTATATAATTTTAAGACATAAAAATATATTTTTAATATATAATTATTCCTTAATATATATAATTATTTATTACTTAAGGTATTTTTCTTATATAAGTTATAAGAATTATTCTTTTATCTTAATTTTGTTAGTATTTAAGTTAAGTTATTAGCTAGTAATATTAGCCTTATTTTTCTTAATTTCTTTAATATAAATAATTATATAATTAAATTCTAAAAGGTATTTAATATATTATAATTATTATTTATTAATTTCCTAAGATTTTATAAAGTAAGTAATATTCTTATAATTTATATATACCTTAATATTTATGCCTAAGAAGGTAATATTAAAATTACTTAAAGGTATTAATTATTATAAGGAGTTCTTTATTATAGATAAAGTAATTAAATTCTATTTTATATAACTTATAAAAATAAGTAATATTAAGATATAAAAATCCTATATTATTTTATTATTTAATCTAAGCACCTAATATAAAGTCTAAGGTATTTATCTTAAGTTTAATTTATTAATATAAATTAAATATCTTAAGTATTAATTTACTTAAGATAAATTTCTTAATTATATTAAATACTTTTTTTATTTTATTTTTAAATATAAATAATTTATTTTTCTTTATAAGATAAATTAATAATGTAATAATCTTTTTAAATTTTTTAAGAACCTTTTATAATAATTAATAAAAATAAGAAAAAAATATATTTCTTTAATATTTATTAATTCTTTATATTCTTTAATTACTAAGACTTTCCTAAGGTTTAAATATATCTTATTATAAAAGATAGTATATTTTAAGAATTTTATTTCTTAGGTTTTATTAATAACTTAATATCTTATAATATTTATAATACCTTATATATATATTTTATATATTTCTCTTATATATTTAAGAAAAATAAAGATATTATCTAGGTAATATATAATAAATATATTTAAATATTCTTATAATTTATTATTAATTATTTATTAAAATATAATAAATATATTAATAAGTCTACAAAGTATAATAAAATACTAAAATAATTTATATTTAATATAAAAAGTAGTTTTTATTTATCTCTTTTTTTAATCTAAATATAGTTATAAGCCTTTTTAATATTAAGTATTATATAATATTTTATTTTAAGAAATTAATTTATTAATTTATTAATAAAAGGTAATAATGTTATTATTTAACTTTATACTACTTAAAATAAGGATTAAAGTATTATAATTAATATCTTAGTAATTTTAATAATAAAGGCTTTATACCTAAAGCTAGAGGTCTTAATAGGCTTAAATTAATAAGGTTTATCTATATAATTATTAATAGCTTTAATAATACGCTAAAGCTAGCTCTATTTACAATAAATAGCTTATACCTTAATTAACTAAAGAGGTTAAAATCCCCTTTATATAGTAGCTCTCCCCTTTAATACTAACCTTCTAATTACCCTTATAATTCTTAACTACTTAAAAAAGTTAAAATTACTTTTATTATCCTTATAAGAAGAGGTTTAACTATAACTAATAATAACTATAACTAATTAGTTAACTAACTAATTAACTAATCTATAACTAATTAATTAATTAATAATATATTAATAATTATAATAGCTTTTTATAAAGACTCTTAACTAAGTAATTAAACTAGCGCGGCTAATACCTATTAATATACCTCCTAATATAACTAAGATAACCTTAGTAAAGAAATTTATAAGCTTTATAAAACTATAAAAAGTACCTATAATAGGCTATAAGAAATAATATTAAATAAAAACCTTTAGAGTATTATATTAAGTAAAAACGTTAATAATTTAAAGTATATTAAATTTATAATCTTTAGTTATAATATCTTTCTTTTTTACTTAGCCTTTTTTTACTTAATTATAATATTAATAAAAAGATTAATTTTATTAAATAAGAGCTTTTTTTATTAAAGGCTCTTAAAAGAGGCTAGAGGAAAGGCAAGTTCTTATTAGTAAGGAAAATTCATTCCTTAGGGACTTAAAATATAACTAGCACGTAGCATAGCTTATAACCCTTATTATAAGTATTAATACCTTTTAATATAGTAAATAAGAGGATTAAAGAAGTCTTATAACTAGCTAGGATCTAGCTATATAGCTATAGGCGTAATTATATTAGGAAATAGGGCTTAAAAAGTAATTTAACCTTATAGTATACCTAAGAGTAGATTAAGGCAACCTAGTTAAAGAAATATACTTTTTTATATAATTAAGCTATTATACCTAATACCTTTTAATGTAAGAGTTAATATTAAATAAGCTCTATAAATACTTCTATACTTAATACTCTGCCTTAATAAACTTTCTTTTATTATAATAATAAAAGTAGCTTATTTTTTATTTAAAATTAGTATAAATAATACTAACTAAGTATACTAGTCATAAGGTATGTTTCCCTACTTAATAACACTAGCGCACTAGCGCTATAATACTATAACGCAATGTAGTGCTCCTATGATTTACTAACCCTATTAGGGTTAAGTCTTTAAAAGGTATTATAATGCCTTAAAGATACTAGCCTATTAAGGCTATTAGACCTAAAGAGGCTCCTAGTAGTCTCTAGGCCCTTATTAAACCTCTAGAGGGTTAATTTAGTTATTTTTAGTTGCCTCTTAGTTATTACTAAATAAGTATCTAGTAGTAATACTAAGAGGTATTTTATTAAGGCATAGGTATAACGAGCGTGTAATTCCTAAGGGATAAACTAGTCGTGCTAGGTTTATATTAGTAGAGAGTACTAGTTATAGCCTAAGTAGTAGGGGTATAAGTTATATCTAGTAATATACTTAAGGGTATTAAATATAACTAAGTTATATTAATAGCTAAGGTAGCTATTATATAAGAGAGTATAAATAAATATATTATATATACTTAGAGGTAGCTTATAATTATAAGTCTTAGCTTATAGTAAGTTATAAGTTATTTTATAAGTTTAGATTAGGCTTATAGTATATACTATAAGCTGCTAGTCTTACTTAGTAGTTTACTATAGAGATATATATGACTAAGCTTATGTTATAATAGTAGGGAAAAAAGCTTAAGCGCCTAGTAATGTAAATTAATTATAATAAATTATAGGCCTAGGATAGAGTATTCCTTAGCTAGTTATAGTAAAAAGAGATATAATTATAAGAACTTCTTTATTGCTTAGAGTAGGTCTAGATAGTAAGCTAGTAAGTAAGAAAGAGGACTTATAAGCTCCTTAATAGATAAGCCACGGGATAGGGATAGAGTAGAGTTAAGGTTTAATAAAAAGTTTATTAATATAATTCTAAATAAAGTTTTAATATGACGGAATAGAGAAGAGAGGCCGTAATACCTCAACCCTTAGCTAGCTAGGCCAAAAGGTCCGCCGCGCCCGTCTTAGTTAACGGATCACAGCTTAATTAGGCCCTATAGGGCATAGGCCTTGGCTAGGGGCCTAACATTTAAGATATAAAGATAGTAAATATAATGCATAAATATAATAAGTAACCTTATTAAATCACTAGGAAGGAAATAGATGTTATTACTATTATAGGTTTTAGAGGGAGTAATTATTAGAGTTAGTATTAGAGTTTTATAAACTTAAAAAAAGTTAGTAGTAGGGCTTAGCGCTAGACTTAGAGGTAAATAAAGGTCTATTTATTTAATCAATTAAACTTATTTATTTAAATATCTAATATATATATCTTAGCTTATATAAATATATAAATAATAATAATTTAATAGTAATTTTAATAATAAAATATAATAATACATAATCTTAGATTATAGTAATATTAAGGATATTAAACTTAATATAAAAATAAAGCTTTTTATTTTTTTGAAAAATAAATATAATAAGGTATTTAATAAATAACTTATTTTCTTTAATATATCTTTTATATAATATATTTGTAATATATTTCTTTAATTTTAATAATTATATTATATTAAGTTAATAATATATATTAAAGCTAAGTTATTTCTTATTAATATAATTAATCTTAAGGTTAATATATATATATAATAAATAAACTAATTAAATAAATAAATTACTTTTTTTTTACTTTTATAAATAAAAATTATAATAAAAATAATATAAACTATTTAATTAATTAAAATTACTTATTATATTTTTCCTTAAATATCTTAATTATTATTTAAGAAGTTTTTATATTATAATTAAGCTTATTATAAATATTATAATATTAAATACTTAGTTATATTAATTTCCTTTAATTATTATTTTATAATAATTTAGCTATTACTTATATATTAATATTTATTTAATTAATTAATTATTTTTCTTTTTTATTATTATAACTTCTTTTTTATAATTAAGTTTTTTTTACCCTTTAATATTAATTAAATATTTTATTTATTTCTTAAAGGTCTTTATTTTTAATAATTAATAATGTAATTTAATATATAATTATTTTTATTTTTTTCTTAAGAGACCTTAAGGCTAAAGATTAATTCTAAGTAGTTATATTAATACCTTTTAATATATTCTTTAAAGTACTTAGACTAAGATCTAGCCTTAAGTATAGTCCTTAAGGTCCTTAAGACCTAAAAGGTCTAAGGCTTAGCTTTTTTTTTAAATAAATATTAAAGTCTATAGTTATATATTAAGTTTTAAAATTATATTTTTTAGATTAAAAGAAATAAAATTAAATTTTTTAAAAACTTTTTTAATATTTTTTTTTATTAAAATAGCTTTATATATTATATATAAGGCTAAAAGAAATTAATTTTTAAAATATAAATAATAAAATATTTAATAAAAGATTATATTTCTAAATTATAAATTTTTTTTAAAATATTAAAGGATTTAATATTAAAGAGTTAAAATAAATAAAATAAATAAAATAAATAAAATAAATAAAATAAATAAAATAAATAAAATAAATAAAATAAATAAAATAAATAAAATAA
>RZGL01000144.1:27576-46707 GCA_027886155.1 Fusarium paranaense | reverse complement strand
CTTAGCGTGGTGCGCCAACCCTAATATCGGCGTAGCGTTGCAGGCGTGTCACATTGTGCCTCAGCAACAGTACCATACATATCCCGACCCGGAAGCCGCTGCCGACGAAAGGCAAGACAGCACTGAGAGGGTGAGCACGCGTCGTTTGATGCAGGCTTGGGAACGCACCTAGGTTCCGGAAAATGGGATTCTCCTCTTCAGTCATCTTCACGACATGTTCGACACACGGCTCTTTTCGATACACCCGAAAACTCTCCGGATCCGCGTCTTCATGCCTTACGACGTCCTTCTCGAGTATCATGGCCGCATCGCCAAAGTGCCGCGATCTGTGGACCGGGCTGCGCTGCGTCATCATTCTGAGATGTGCTGCATCGAGAACATGGCCGCGAAGATGCCTTTTGTGGAGCAGCTGACGTGGTTGGGGAGTGTTGCGATGACATCTGGCGTAAATACTCCGGTGGATATACGAACCAAGCTGGCCAAGATTGCCAGCCCAAGTATACTAGAGTCGCCCTCTCAGCAGAACCACGGTGGCCAAGATGCACCGAGTCCTGGTGGTGACCCGTCCAAGCGGACGTGACAAGCTGAAGGACTTCGCGTTCCTGAGTTGACGGGCGATGATTGCACGGGCTCCAAGCATGCGAACCATTCAACTCAACTCGACATATTGAAATGGATTAACGTCAACCGTCAACCAACTCACCCAACGTCAGGTTTGCTGATCCAAATATATTGAATAATTTGATTAAATCTGCCGAGAAGTAGAACTAATTAGAAACTGGACCAGCAAACCTGATGTTGGTTGAGTTGGGATAACGGTTGACGTCAATCCATTTCAACATGTTGATATACGTTGAGTGGTTCGCATCCTTGACGGGCTCGTTATCCGGATCACCCTCCTGTCCTACAGATAAGCCAACTTCAGGAATAGACAACTGGGAGGCTTCTCTCGACCTTCAATGGTCACGCAAACGAAAACGAGCACATGAGCCTTGGATCGCATCTGCGCTGGCCAGCCATGATAGTTACATTGCACCCTGAAACAGTGAGGAGTTCTTGGCAGACGTGAATTGGGAGTTGATAAAAGTTGCAAGACGACTTTGATAGCAAACGGGGAGCGCCAGAACTGGGAAGATAGTTAATAGCATGTAAACGAGCATCCATCATGAATCAGAGGAGCTTCTCAGGCTTGAGACTATCATAGAAGCATCCCTAACACTTATGCCTGGCATTTATGCCTTGCGTCGGCGAGTCGCCGATAATTAATTTTGTATGGGAAATGTTTTGGCGCTTGCATGACATGGGTCAACCGACGATTAAAATGAGCACCAGCCTGGTGGCCCGGGAGGTCCCCATCACCTGCCGCTACATCCACGAGAAAACTGACTATGTCGATGCGCAAAACTTGCATTGGAAGACCAGTAACGTGGAAATAACATCTCAAGCGCAGCAATTGTGGACTGCAGTACTGTGTGGTCTTCTACGAGAGATCTGTTTCTCTCCTCGAGGAGTGCAATATACTCTCTCGCCATATATATAATAGCCACCTATATTCTAGGTAAGAATTATTACTTCACGAGTTAGTGGTGACTAACCTCATCCACCATCGTTTTAGGCGTTCCTTCTTGCGGGTCCTTCGTTGCACTCTCCTCTCCTTCCTTTTCCGTTTCAACTCTCATAGGAGGGATACTATCCCGTAATTCGGTTAATGTATCATACAACTGGGTGTCGTGGCGCTTCTCGGTGGTGCACCTGGGCGGGGCTTCCGATGGTTTGTGACTGCCCGAGTTGCGTGCCGGCGCGGGAGGACACTCGGGATTGATTACCATGCTGGAGGAGAGGGACAATGGCATCAGTCTATACGGCCTCTGTAGCTTGGGAGGTCCCGAGGAAGGGTGGGATGCTGCGAAGAGAATTGGCATCGGGGAAAGGGACGGGAAATATATTGAGGTTGACAGGGCCCGCCACGGCACTTGAGTCTGTGGTAGTATTGTAACGCCCTGAACACCTTCCTCAACTCGGGCTGTGTTGAAAATTAGGGCGTCGAAAATGTTCGCATAATAATTTGCACGATGATGTATCTAAATGTCACTTTCTCGACCTGGCCCAACAAAGAGATATGACATGTCTACTACCCCAGACGAGGTAGTACAAAATGGTACCGCAATTGCGCCACCACGCTTTGGCCATCCCACTCAAACTCAAGGGTTTCGTAGTTCTAGCCTATCATTGGATCGTGTTCTGTGCCACCTTGCAGATCAATGGGGTCCAGGCCAACCTACTGGGTCAGTTAATGCAACTATGGCCTGACATAGCACATCACTGCCTATTACAGACACATCACGGTCGCGGCGGCGGACGACGGCTGAACGACGATCAGGGGTTTGGAGTTGCACTATACCGTTTGCCCTGCGACTAAAACAAGGGTTGCGTGTAATATGATCAAATCCAACAAATCTGGCCCGTACACGCAGTGAGGTTGTCTTAAAAATGCGTTCAATTACATATTTGGCGATCAATAGGGGACAGGTGCCCGTCCTTCTAAAACTGGACGGGGACCGTCCTAATTGCCATATCTAGTATAGCGCCTCCGCCGTTAGGCTTCCCTACGCGCTGCCTATCCCCTCAATTGTCAAAAGGCTCTCGCTAGGTCACTCTAGGGATATCTGCCCATTTAAAATACAAGAATAAAAGGTATATTATTCTCTACCTAAATTAGCCCAAGGTAGATATTCCAACAATATTTTGAGTTACAAATCGCGACATCACACTGCTCACATCTCCAAGTTGATTGATACCTCTTCTTCTTTAATTAAGGCCTCTTCTTATTATTACTGAAATCGCTTATAGGTCATAAACTTGATAATTGAGTATTCAGGGCGCTAATCCTCCAGCTCAGGGGTTTTCCAATGGTCTACAATCGCGATTTCTTTATGGATTCCTATATAAATTAGGATTCCAAGCCAGACATATAATTCTACTTCAGAGGTCGGCTTCCACTCCTATAGTCTTAACCCCTCTCTTAATTCGTGGTTCTAGCTATCAATGATGCCCCTTTCCTGCAAGCTATTGACCCTGCTATTGGTATACTCGGCCCAGCTGCTAACTAGGGAAAGTGGCACGAAGTGTTGGAAGAGGTATAGGGGATCAATCACGTCTATAAATACCAAGAATGCTTCAGCAAGCTTGAACCCAGATCAGTCGAAAGATAAGCGATACACATCGGAACGACCTTCCAACCAGCCGAGCCTCCATGAATTTTCTGCGAAGAAGCGCAAGAGAGACGACTTTCATGACGAGCTAGTCGTTCGATTTGGCAAGACCAAATTTCAGCGACTGTTAGTTCAGTGGATCACAGACTCAAACCTATCTTTCCGCATCACTGAGTATAAAGGCTTTTAAAGGATTTTTCAGCACCTCAATCTTCTTGTTCGGGAGACTTCCGCTATTCATACACACGAGACGGTTCGCGCTCGCATTATCCATGAGTTCAACAGCTACAAAGCACATGTCATCGATACAATGTTACAAAGCCCGTGCCATGTTCACATTGCGTTTGATGGCTGGACTTCGCGGAATAGGCACTCGTTCTTCTCCGTGAATGCCTTCTTTCTTGACGAGGAAACGTTTCGGCCTCCCAAATGTGACAATAGTTCACACGGGAGAGAACGTCACCGCAGCCATCATGGAGGTGCTGAACGAGTTTGAGCTGATACCTAGCGAACAGAATTGGGTACCTCCTTCTTGACACACCTTGTTCCGAAGGTCATGCTCTTCGTCAAAGACGACAACACTCTCGAGAGCCTTGATCTGGATGACTTCGCCAAGTGGACGGAGAGAGGTCCGGTTGGAAAGCTACACAACCTTGTAGTTTGAACCCATCGTTCCAACAAGGCCACTTCTATTCTGCGCAAGCTACAAGAAGAAGGTGCTGACAAGAGCTCGGCACACTTGATGTGGTTCTAGATAACAGTACGCGTTGGCTCTCGCAATATTACATGATTGAGCGAGTAATCAGGCTCCGGCGTTACCTTGAAGAGCTCATCGACATAACCCTACAATCCAGCAAAACGTTTCCGCGATCTCGATCTCTATTTACGGAGCCGCCCAGCTCGCTTCCACCGTGTCTCAAGGAACCAAATCTTCTCTCCGATGCAGATTGGGATGCGCTTGGTTGGTTTAAAGATATATTTAGCATATTCGAATCTTATCTCTTCCGGCTTGAAGGGGATGGCCGAACCCGCCTCCGCAGGAGAGGAATTGAGGCACAGTACGGAGCATCCAGCCGGTAGCCGTGGCGTATGAATTCCTACCCACGGCACTCGAGAAAGCGAAGATCGAGGTTGCAGATCGGCTAGAACCCAGATATTATGCTCCCTGCATCAATTCTGCCTGGGCCAAGCTCAACAAGTACATTCGAAGCTTGACGAGACGCCGATATATTATGCAGCCACCGTTCTTCATCCTAGCATACAATGGGCCTTCTTGACGAAGGCGTACGGCGATAAGGAAGACTGGCTGAGTACGGCTCGCCAGCTCGTCCAAAGACTATTGGACGAGGAGTATCGCGACCTTCCTGCACAATGGGAGATCACAAATAGTAATCTTCCCGAAGCTGTGAGGGCACGAGAGCAGATTCCGTTTGATTCGTTCCAAGACGAGCTTACGTCTAGTAGGAACCATGAGCACGAGCTGGTTGAAGAAAAATTCGAGAGATGGTTATCTACAAAGAACAACGTGTATACAAAGCATGATGACCCGCTTGAATATTAGTCTGCGTAGCGGTTTGAGTATCCTTGTATAACTAAAATGGTGATTGACGTCCTGTCAATTCCCACCATGGCCGCTGAGTGTGAGAGGACGTTTCTGGTAGCATGGTCTCGCCTAAACGACGCCGGTTGTATGCGAGTACTATTGCTGTTACCCAGACGGTGAGATCATGTCTTGTCATTCGTCCCGTGCGTGAGAAGCATGCTCTGTACATCCTTTCCCAGCTTGACGCTCCCGGAAGAGTCAGACTCTTCCTCCTAATGAACTTTGGTTTTCAGCGTCTCGCTGCTTGATGTCTCCTATGCGCCTAATGTATATGGGACTCTGGCTAACGAACCTCTTCTGGTCTTGGATCACCTTGTCTGTCGGGAATGAATATCGACCTGCATAATGGGCAGTCGACATGGTGCTTCTGGAACCAAGAGTCGATGCAACTCATATGGAAGACATGGTTACATTTCAATCGTCGGACATCATCGTCATCCACGAGCACTTCGATGCATACTGCACTATACTGATGTCAGTATCGGTAAGAAAACCTTATCACGTCAACTTGGAACGTACCAGACTTCTGCTGAACTGGACTGGGTTGAAGCCGAGGTTGCCTGCCTCGTTAACTCCTTCACCTCCGTGTACTTTTGTGATGGATTTGCGTCGCTCAGCGTCTGCAGGTCAATTGTCTCCTTCGGTTTAGCCTTCGCGGCCTCGACGTCTCTCTGAGGCTGGCGATGGTGTCTTCGTGATTTTATGCACCTATAGCTATGTTCATTAGCACGGACATGAACAGCAAGAAGTTAGAAGGTATCGCCTACAAGAGGAATATGAAAACTATGGAGAAGATTATGCCAAGCGTGACAAGGGACGATATAAGTGGGAATAAATTACCCTTATTGTCATCGCTCTGATTTGTCGAATTGCGTGGGGGAATGTAGTTCATCGGCTGTGTTGTTTATGGACTTATTGTCAGACTCTGGCCACGTTCAACGGAGACGCTGAGCCATGGGTGGTATTTATCTTGTGAGCGGCCCAGTCACGGTCTCCCTCCATGCTCAGTGATCGTAGGTTTCCGCCATGAACTCACCACGATGCGTGCTAAGCCACATAGACGGAAACCATACCGCAGCCCGTTGACTGTCCGGAATGTGCAGTTGCTTGCAGTGGTTCGTCGAGGTGGTCCACCAATGATGCAGCTTCTGTGCGTTACGCCCAATAGGAATGATGCGCCGGTGCCGCATGCGTGGATTGTGTTTCCGTACAAAGGCATCAGGGTGGGACGAATGAGGCGTTGCCACACCCTCCCATCCGCAAGAAGAGCGCTCATTGAAAACTTCAAAACAATGGATGGCCGATAAGAGATGGAGTGACCAAACCAGAAAGAAACTTCCGGCCGCTATCCGCCGCCAGCATCGTGTATGGTCTGACATTCCGAGATCTATGAAAGCCACTAATTTGTCTTCGCGAAACACCACAACGGACCGCTCCGCATGCTTTCCACTCGCCGCTCAGCTGTCTTCTGTTGCCAAGTCACGTGAAGAGGGCCACCTTATCTAAGTTTTCAGTGTCGTCATAAACACCCAACCAATTAGTTTGGCAGGCACCATGCCCAAAGCTTGCCACTTCCGAGTGGTTGTCCCCTTTTCGCAAGGTACGGCTGCTTCTTGAAGTGGCATCAGCGAGCTGACATGATTGCAACTCTGGCTCTCACACTCACATCTTTCCGAGTACAGGGTGTCTGTTCCTGGCCCCCGGAGACCAACGGATCGTGCAACGAGGGGCGGAAGGGAGCAGATTTTGATCAAACCCCTTCACGGGTTCTGCAAATTGTTTTGGTCAGGCCCGACCCCTGAATTCGCATCAAATCCACGACCCTCCAAGGCCCGATGTCAGCGGTACGGAGTAGCGGGTAATTGCAGAGATCGCCGTCGTGACAAGTGCTGAACCTGCATTCACTACTAGCGCAACCGCTATGCTATTGGCAGTTGGATTTCTTCTTGTCAAATAGCGAAGCAGATAAACCATTTCTAGTGCGCCTTTGTCGGTACAACCCAAGCAAGCGAGCGTGCTAACCGACTGCTAACGGCTTCTGCGGCGTCGTACGTGATGTGCGACCACTCCAACCAACTCTACAAGAGTAACGATATTTCTTTCCATCAGCTGGTTGATGAACCTGACGCACGATTGCTTTGACCTCAAGAATCAAAGTAACCACAAACTGATGTACTAGCCCCTATCTAATGGGGGCCAAGACTCAGAGAGGCTGGGTTCGGTTTGGCCGAACCCCCTCGACACTTCCAAGGGCAAAGATCAACTAGCAAGTGGCTAATGGAATTTCGTGTGCCAAGGCTGACGCTGGCTGCGGCGGCGGCACCGGCGTTAGGGAACATCATTTCCCCTAGCGAGCTGAAATGTTGAGACATTCGCCACAATGGCCATAACCCGGGCGACGCCGTTCGGTCGCCTGGGCGGGTAAGACAACGATCGATCATGTAATGGCGGTGGCGGCTTATTACTCCCTGCCTGTAAAATTCTGCGAAGCTGTTGGTTGATTCTCTGTATCAAAAACACCAACCACCATATCGGATTGTTCGTAGGGCTCGTCTTGCCGGTCGGCCGACGTGGCTGAGATTCGGAAATGAGCATTAGGGGCTTAGTATCCGAAAGGCCATTTCAGGTCGCGGCAACAGGCTTTCCACGTTCATACTTATTTCGCTGTCACCGAAGTTCTGGGGTTCAGATGCTGGTGTCCTCCCATCCATTGCTGTTGGATATGCGGTGGGTATCCCCCCAAGCATGGGGTGAATTCAATAGATACCCAGAAACTGGTAATTAACGACTCGATATCTGGCTTGCGTAGTCTTGGTGCGGGGGCGTTGGTCTTGATGCTGGATACGCGATAGGTAGTGTTAAGGGTAGGGATCACGACCATCGTGAATAACTTCACTGTTACCAATGAACTCTAAACTACAGATAACAACCAGCAGACTCAACACAAGTATAAGAGGCCAGCCCTTTTCGTTCCTTTAGATAGAAAATCAAGCGCTCATTTGATCCTCATGGCCCATCGGTACCTGCAACAAGTAGTGGTGAATTCAGTATTTGGTGGACCAGAAGTTGATGATCTTATCATTGTGTGGGGACATCAGCTATCACCTGGAAATAGTCAAATTAAATTCGGCCTGCACGCCTCTTGTTTCTGAGGCTGCTTGAGGGCACATAGTAAAAGTACCACTGTTCCCATAGCAGAAGCACAACTTCACTTGGACAATTGTTGTGGGAGCAGATTACCTTCGGAACTATTGGTACCAAGAAACTTCATAGACCCCAGATATAAATCGTTCACCTGAATTGATCTACTCCGTATAGCATTGTAGATGAAATCTATTATAGTCAGAAGGATGCAAAGGCAGGAAAGTTGAATATGTTTGAACACTCGCCTGGCAACGAGGAGTCGGTATGTATGTATGTATGTGTATTTTTCGTCCAGGCAGATCCCCTACTGGGGCACAGGACGTGCTGGGCTAGAGTCTAATATCTACATGCTACCTGTGAGCAACAGGTCCCCGTAAGGTGCAGGCAAATCCCTATCTAGCATGGCATCGGCTCCGAGGCGCTCCTTGTCGAGCCTGTTGCCCGTTAGTGGGACGTTCAGGCGCGGTGGTGAAGCCGCTATATCAAATAGTCTTTATAAGGGGAATGGGGATAAACCCTTGGCGCGGCTGCACGGAGCGGCCTTAAAGCTATCTCGGACAGTCGGAGGGGTAGTGCAATAGCCTCCGGCTGGCTAACCCCAGGTGTTTGAGAATAGGAACAAATAAAGAGAAGAAGATACAAAGGGGGGAGTGGGCGCGCGAGTGCGGCTTAGTTAGTCTCATCTAGTGGCGAGGATAGACATGCTCGAAGAAGGAGCTTGCCTTGGCTATGGCGATGAACTTGCCGAAGTCTCTGCCTATTGCGAGGTTAATCACTGCAGTCAGTGAGGGAGTCGGCCTCGTCCGATATCGCGGCGGTACTTGCCTGCAGTAAAAGAGATAGTTTAGTGCTTTGCGTGGACCACACGAGCACATCACTCGTGCGTTGTCGTGGTTAAGTCTTTCGTGGTATATGGCGAAGTCCCCATGGAGGGACCTTACTGCAAGCAGATGATGCGGGACTGCCCGAGGGAGCTATAGCTCCGGTGGGCAGCCTGCGGTCGCCTCGAGATGGAGTCTCTTGTACTGCTCAGGGACGGAAGTTACCTACCATGCTTTGAAAGCTTGTTCCGAAATGCAGGCACGAAGGCTATTAGAGGCATGATTCCTAATGCCTTTAGGGGTAACGGTCGGAATGAACCGACTGGTTACCGAAGCGTCCCCCTATGGTTATATATTACTATATAGGTAATAAAACTCTTTTGGGAAGCCTTAATTATATTAAAATACAGTGATTTTATAGATCTTTATAAGATTATAATATTATATATTATCCGGAAGGTATTTCTCTATTTAGATAATATTTTTACTATAGAATATAATATAATAATTCTTAGTGCTATATTATAATTTTTTTATTTACTTACTTATTAATATATATATATTAGTATTAATACCTAGCCTATTATTACCTTATAGTAATTATAAGCTATTCTTATTTATTTATAAAGTAAGCTTAGGTCTATTTATTATAAAATTATATAATTAACTTTATCTTATATATAGATATGCCTAATTATATCTTATTATAAATATATCTTAATATTTTAAAGATTATAGCTCTTAAATTATATTAATAGAGTTATAATTTTATTTATAATAGCTACTTAGGATTTAATCTTTGTTTATATTATAATAGATATTAACTTATAAGTATCTCTATTTTTAATAGCTTATTAGTCTTATTTTAAAGTATTAAGATAACCTTTACTTCTTTTACTATATAGTTTATTAATCTCATAGCCTCTAATTCTTTTATACCCTTATAGATAATCCTTACTAGCTCTAGAGATAGCCCTGGCTATATTCTTATAGTATTATAGCCCTTAGCTATATATTAAGATATTAAACTTACTTAGAGTTAAATCGCGAGGGGCATAAAGGTAAGCTTATTATAACTTAGTGAGGCTATGGCTAAATAGAGCTAAAATAAGTATAAATAAAAGATCTTAATATATCTTATTATCTTCCTTATAAGGCCTGACCTATAAGAAATATTAGATAAAAATAAGAAGCCTTAGTAGTCTTTAGCTAGAGAGCTACTAAAGGTTACTTTATATCTTTTTATTAATAAGGAGTTATTTTTATTTATTTACTTTTAGTTTAATAGTATTTTCTTCCCTTATTTTAAAGAGAAGCTTACCCTTTTTTTATATATTTTAATTTAATAAGAGACTTATTTAAAATATATATATTAAAGATGGTATTATAGAGCTAAGTAACCTTAACTAAGAGTGATAAATAGCTATAGAGCTTTTTAGTAAGAATTACCCTTTTTATTTTAGAAAAATAAAAGGCAAATATTTATTTTTCCGTATTTTCTATAAGCTATTAACTCCTTAATTATAAGTCCTAGTCCTTTATTATATTAAGACGCTAAGATTAGCTATAAAGCTATTTAAAAAAGAGAAGGGAATTAAGAAAGAGGTAAATAAGACTAAGGTAAAGGTATAGCTAGCCATATTAATTAGGAGCAAGTTTAACTCGCCTTACTTAAGTCCCTCTCTAAGCCTAATTCTACTTCTTCTAAGAGCTAATATAAAAGACTAAATTAAGGTTATTATTAGCGATATAAATAAGACCTATGTAGGTTGGAAATAGGCTTGAGACTTTATAAGCTTAGTACTCTTGGTAGAGATAAAGGATAAGGAGCTCTTAGCTAGCCTTGCCTTTATTACCTATAGTCTTGCTACTAGAACCCGAGGAGTTAATATAAGGAGGCTAAGTAGTTAGTATCCTTATAAATAAATAAGGAAATAGTAATTACTCTAGCTTAAGGTAACCCAGGTCCCCTATTAGCTTGTTATTATTAAATTGCATAGTAATGCTAGGTATAATTAATATAATTAAGGTTATTATTATCTATTATTATCTATTATTAAAATTACTATTGAAATTACTATTATTTATATATTTATATAAGCTAAGATATATATATTATATATTTAACCGGATAGGTTTGATTAATTAAACTTATAGACCTCTATCTGCCTCCGAGTCTACCGCTAAGCCTCCCCTATTTCCTAATATAGTTACGCTTATAGCTATATAGTTAGATCTTAGCTAGCTATAATAAGACTTCTTTAATCTTTTTATTTAGTATAGCAAAAGGTATTAATATTTATAATAAGGGTTATAAGCTATGGTATATATTAGTTATATTTTAAGTCCCTAAGGAGTTAATCTTCCTTATTAATAAGATTTTACTCTTTTTTTAGCTTATTTTTAAAAGCCTTTAATAAAAAAAGCTCTTTTTTAATAAAATTAATCCTTTTATTAATATTATTACTAAGTAAAAAGAGGCTAAGTAAAAGAAAAAAAATATTATAATTAAAAATTGCGAGTTTAATATACTTTAGATTATTAAGGTCCTTATTTAATATAATACTCTAAAGGTATTTATTTAATATTATTTCTTATAGCTTATTATAAGTACTTTCTATATTCTTATAAAGCTTATAAATTTTCTCGCTAAGGTTATCTTAGTTATATTAGAAGGTATATTAATAGGTATTAGCTATATTGCTTTAATTACTTAGTTAAAGGTCTCTGCGGAAAGCTATTATAATTATTAATATATTATTAATTAGTTAATTAGTTATAGATTAGTTAATTAGTTAGTTAATTAGTTAGTTAATTAGTTAGTTATGGTTATTATTAGTTATAGTTAAACCTCCTTAATAAGGACAATAGAAGTATAATCTTTTAAGATTTTAACCTCTTTGAGTGGTTAAGAATTATAAGGGTGATTAGAAGGTTAGTTTTAGAGGGGAGAGCTATTATATAAAGGGGTTAGATTTTAATCGCTTTAGTTAATTAAGATATAAGCTATTTATTATAAATAGACCTAGCTTTAGTATATTATTAAAGCTATTAATACTTATATAGATAAACCTTATTGATTTAAGCCTATTAAGACCTCTAGCTTTAGGTATAGAGACTTTATTATTAAAATTACTAAGATATTAATTGTAATACTTTGATCCCTATTTTAGGTAGCATAAAGTCAAATAATAATAATTATATTATTATTATAGTAAGAGCTCCGTAGGGGTTTATATCCTATGCGATTATATCTAGGACTTTAACTTTTAATCTAAGACTTTGTGATATAACCCTAAACTAAGGGGGAAGCTCCTAATTATTCTAATACTTATCTATACTAGTAATAATATCGCTAGGTAGCTTAGTTCTAGAGAGCCTATTATTAATAAGTTTAAGGTAACTTTACTTAGAGAGCTAAAGCTAAAGTATTATTAGCTAGCTTTTAAGTATAATAAAGTATTTCTTTATATATAAATCTCTTTTACCCTTTAATTAGACTCTCTAAGATACTTAGCACTAGGCTTACCCTATAGTTAAGATAAACCTAAATCTTATCTCCAAGCTATAAGTATATCGCGAGGTATAGCTACTTATAATTAAGCTCCCTATCTAGTTAGCGATTAAATTAAAGATCTTAGAGCTATTAATTGTATTAGTTTAGTATTATTAGGTTAAGAATATTTTTTATATTAATAGAATTAATAGTAGGTATTATTTAGGTAACTCTATTATAAGCTATAGGCCCTAGATAGACTACCTAGTTCTTTACTTTACTTAAATTATATAGATCCATTAAGATCCTAGTAATAAGATACTCCTTATTCTTTTATAGCTTAATATCATAATTAGTTTATATCTCTATAAAGTCTATAACCTCTTAATAAAGCATAGGTTTATATAGAGTATATACCGCGATTTAATAAGGAAGATAATTTATATTAAAACCCTCGCGGTTATATCACGTATTCCCTACAAATCCTAAGTTCTTAACCACTAATTATAATAAGATTAATATCATGAAGGACTAATATTATTCCTAGACCGCATTAGTTCTAAAAAATATTATACCTACTTATAATTAGCTTTACTTAGGGAAGCCTAAATATATAAGATATATTTACTATACTTTCTTATATAATAATTACCTTAGCTATTAATATAACATAGTTATATTTAATACCTTTAAGTATATTATTAGATATAATACTTTTTTATTTAAGTTTAATATAATTAGTCTTTTTATTAATATAAACTTAATATAATTAGTTTATTTTTTAAGAAATATATAATTATTATATATTAATAAGTCTTATTTAATAAATTACTTATATTACCTTAAATAATATTATATATAATAGCTACTTAAGTAACTCTTATAAATAATTACTAATAAGTTTTATTTATTAATTACTTACTTATATTTATTTAGGCTACTTTAATTAATAAAGAAATAAAAGTTAATAATAATAATAATAAAAATATTAAGTAACTTTATATATAATTTATTATTATAAGTATTAAAATAAATAATATATATAATTTTATTAAAAAAGTAAATAAAACCTAATATATCTAAAATATAAAATACTTAGATAATATTTAAAAGATTAATAATATAATAATTATTACTATAATTAAAAAAGATATAAACAAAATCTTAAAATTAAACCCCTTAGAACCTTTTAATAAACTTACCTATAAGCTATTTATATTCTATGCTTAATTAAGAGTATTTATAATATATTAGCTTATATAGTTTACCTTAGCCTTTAGTAAGGTCTAATATATTATAAAAAGACTTAAAGGCTATAATACTATATAGTTTAAATATATTATAAGAGAATACCTTATAGTCCTAGCTAATTAATATTCGCCTTATATTTATTACCTTTACTTAGACTATAAAGCCTTTAAGGTAATACTCTAATAGACTTTTAAGACTATTAATAAAAAGATATAAGCTAACAGAGAAATTAAGGTACGTTAAGAAACCTAGTTTACCTTAGAGTATAAAATAAAATACCTTTAATTTACCTTAAAGCGTAATTAAAATTAAAAACCTTTATCTCTTTTTTTAATAAACTTAAGAAAAGAAATCTAAATAAAACTCAATAAAGATAAATAACTTAATAACCTTATTAATTATATTAGTAAGATAATTAAGCTTAATAATTAATAATTCTTATAAAAGAAATTATAAGACCTAAGACTTAGTAGTAATAAAATTATTAGGCCTTATCTTAATATTAATGAAAAATATAAAAAAAAGTAATAATACCTCTTATAATATTAAAGATAATCTTATAATACTTAAGGTAATATAAAGAAATAAATAAAATTAGTATAATCTTAAATATTATTATTATTATAAGATAAATTATATTAAAAAGGTTTATTATAAGAGATAATAAGATGTTAAGGAGAGATATTATTAGCTAAGTTAATATTAAACCCTCTTAAAAGGTAAGAAATATATAAATATAACTTATTAAGATTAAAAAAAAATAATAAGACCTAAATAATAACTTAAATAATTAAACATATTATAATATTATAAAATAGATATAATATATTAATAAAAAGAAATTAAGATAAATATAAGTAAGAATTAAATAAGGGAGTAGCTTATAGCTAAGTAAAATAAATTAATAAGTAATTAAAAGAAACCTAAGATATATAATAATAATTACTCTTAAAACTAAGAAAATAATAAAACATTATATTAGATATAATAAATAATAAAAGGGTTTTTAGTAAGATTATTATAAAGCTAAAATAAAAAGAAAAAGTAATATTATTGCTAAAAGTAAATAAATAAGTAAACTTTTAAGAAGTTATTATAAAAGGTTTTAATTATAAGAAATATATTATAAGATATAATAAGAATAAATAAGTTTAAGTACTTTTAATAATAAAAGTATTAAAAGAGTAATAAAGAATTATAAATAAAAGAAAAGTATATATAATTATATAATAAAAGTAATAACTAATACTAGACTAGCCTATAAGAAAGGCATATCTAGATAATATATAAAGATATAAATATTATATATAAATAAAAAATCTATATCTAAGCCTATTTATTATAGGGAATTTATTAAAAACCTAAAATATTAAAAAGTATTATTTAACTTATAAGAAAATATATAGATATACCTAATATATAAGAAATACCTTAATATCTTATAAAATATCTTATTAATATTATTAATATAAAAAATATTAAAAAGAAAAATAAAATTAAGATTATTTTTTTAATACTTTATTAGCTTAACTTAATAATTAACCCTATATATAATATAAATATAAATCTATTAGGTATTTTATTAATATAATATAATTAGTATGATATATATATATATATTACTATAAAGACTTATATTAAGCTATTTAGAAATATAAGTAAATTATTTATAAGGTTAAATACTAATAGAAATAGGTTAACTAAGAGAAATAAAAAAAACTAAAAGATTAAGAATTAATATATTAATTAAAAGATAAAAAAGACCTTAGATAAGAATAAGAATAATATTACTAAGATTAACTATATAGCTAAGATAATATATATAATTATAAAATAAATAATAATAATAAATATAAGTATAACTATATTAATTATATATTATTAAAATACTAAGAAGCTTACCTATAAAAGGGCTACAAGTAGAAGAATAGGTTATAATATTATAAAGGGCCTTATATATTATAAAAAGAGGTATTAACTTAAGCTATTTTAAAATATTAATATAAATTAAGAGAAAATAATTATATACTTTAATAAATAATAAGCTAAGTAAAATCTCTTTAACCTAAGGATAATAAATAAGTATAAGTTATTATAGAGGTATAAGATAAAGCCTTATATAGTAATTAACCTTAAAGGGAAATAATTTAATTATAATAATGAAATTATTAATAATAAGATTAATTACCTTAAAGTCTTTATTAAAGGAAAAAATTAAGAAATATTATTTAATATTATACCTATAGAAAGCTATAACCTAATACTTAGGTACCTATAGTTATATAAGTTTAACTTATAATTTAATTAGAAAATTAATTAAGTATTCTCTTTTAATAATAAGGTACCTTTTATATTAAATAATAACTTAGAAAATAATATAAGGTCTTAAACTTTTAGTAGAGATGCTAAAGAACTTAAGTAATAATAAATATAAGATATTTCTTAACCTAAATAGATATTATATAAATATTATAATAAATAGAAATAATAAAATTAATAAATAATTATATATATTATTAAATAATTCTAGTAATTAAAAAAAAAGCTTAAATAAATTAAAAAAATACTAAATAATAAATAACTTAAGACTATTTTATTATAATATTATATATATAAAAAACTTCTTATAAAAAAGCTTAAAATAAGCCTATTATTATATATATATTATAATTTAGAAATTAAATTTATTAATAAGAAATAACCTAGCTTTAATAAACTTTATTTATTTAATAAAATATAACTATTAATATTAAAGAAATATATTAAAGATATATTATAGAAAAGATATATTAGGGGAAGTAAATTATTTATTAAATACCTTATTATATTTACTTTAAAGAAAAATACTAAGCTTTAATTCTATATTAACTTTAAAATATTTAATATTATTATAATCTAAGATTATATATTATTACCTCTTATTAATAAATTAAAGGATTAATTATTTAATATAAAATATTTTATTATATTTAACCTTAAAAGAGCCTATAATCTTATTTAGATTAGAAAGAAATATAAATAAAAAACCACTTTTTATATTAAGTATAAATTATTTAAGTACCTTATTATGCCTTTTAGACTTATAAATATACCTATTATATTCTAATAAATAATTAATAATATATTATAAAAATATCTAGATATATTTATTTTATATTACCTAGATAATATTTTTATTTTCTTTAAAATAAAAGAAAAATATATAAAATATATCTATAAGGTATTATAAATACTATAAGATACTAAGTTATTAATAAAACGTAAGAAAAATAAGTTTTATACCTTAGAAATAATATTCCTTAGATATATTATCTCTTATAATAAGATATATATAAACCCTAAGAAAATCTTAATAATTATAAAATAAAAAGAATTAATAAATATTAAAGAAATATAATCCTTTCTTAGTTTTATTAAGTATTATTATAAATTAATTAAGAAATTTAGGAAAACTATTATAGTATTAATTAATATTATAAAAAAAGAATTTTTATATTTAAAGATAAAATAATAAAAGCCTTTAATATAATTAAGGAATTTAGCTTAAATAAATCAATACTTAAAATATTTAATTTATCTTAATATATTAAACTTGAAATAAATACCTTAGACTTTATATTAGGTGCTTAGATTAAATAATAAGATAATAAAGGACTTTTATATCTTATGATATTCTACTTATATAAGTTATATAAAATAAAACTTCATTATCTTATTTATAATAAAGAATTCTTTATAATTATTAATACTTTTAAGGAATTCTAATATTACCTCCTAAGGAAAAAATATTAAATTAAAATATATATAAATTATAAGAATATTACTTACTTTATATAAACTTAAGAACTTAATAAATAATAATTATAATATATTAAATATCTTTTAAAATTTAATTATATTATTATTTATATTAAAAAAACTAATAAGGTTAATATTATTAATTAATAACCTAACTTAGATATTAAAAAGATTGAGGTAAAAAAATAATTCTTATAATTTATATAAAAAAAGTACCTTAAGTAATAAATAATTACTTATATTAAGTAATAAGTATTATTATCTTACTTAATAGATAAATAAAAAAATAAAATCATTACTAATATTACTCTTAGAGAACTTAGTAGATTTATAATTAGAGAAATAAACTAAATAAGAAGCTAATAAAAATAATTATATATTAAGAATATATTTTTATATACTAGAAATATACAAAAGAATATATTAAATATTATTTTTAGATTATTAAATATATTAAAAAACTAAAAAAGAAAGATTTTTTAGAAACCCTTTATTAGTACTTTACTTAAAAGAACCTTAATATAAGACTAAATAATTACCTATACTATAAGATTTACTAAGAAAACTAATAGCTAAGCATATAGAAAAAGCTTAATACTACTTATATAATAAAATAAAGTAATCTACTCTTATAATAAGTTAAGAAATATAATAAATAACTCTTAGATAATAAGAAAATAAATAAATAACAAGTCCTAAGGGAATTATAATATAACCTTATATATGAAATTTATAGTTATTAGCTATCTATTATTAAAATTACTATTAAAATTATTATTATTTATATATTTATATAAGCTAAGATAAATATATTATGTATTTAACCAGATAGGTTTAATTAATTAAACCTATAGACCTCTATCTGCCTCTGAGTCTAACGCTAAGCCCTAGCGCTAACTGTTTTTAAGTTTATAGAACTCCGACGCTAACTATAAGAACTAATCCCTCTAAAACCTATAACGCTAATAACCCCTATTTCCTAATATAATTGCGCCTATAGCTATATAGCTAGATCTTAGCTAGCTATAAGACTTCTTTAATCCTCTTATTTAGTAATATAAAAGGTCTTTATAGTTATTATAAGTATTATAACCTATGCCTTATACCGCTTAGTATCTTATAAGTTCTTAAGGAATTTAATATCTTTATTAATAAAATCTTCTTTTTTTTTAGCTTTTTTTTAAGAGCCCCTAATAAAAAAAGCTCTTTTTTAATAAAATTAAACCTTTTATTAATATTATAACTAAGTAAAAAAAAGCTAAATAAAAAAAGCATATTATAACTAAAGATTATAAGTTTAATTAATATTAATTTATTATATTATATACTTATCTTAATACTCTTAAGGCTACTATTTAATATTATTACTTATAGCCTATTATATATATTTTTTATGCCCTTATAAAGCTTATAGACCTCCTTAGTAAGGTTATCTTAGTTATATTAAAAGGCATACTAATAGGTATTAATCGCGCTACTTTGATTATTTAGTTAAAGGTCTCTATAGAAAGTAGCTATTATAATCTCTTTAATATATTATTTATTAGTTAATTAGTTATTAATTAGTTAATTAGTTAGTTAACTAGTTAGCTATAATTAAATCTCCTCTTATGAGGATAATAGAAGCAACTTTAACCTCTTTAAGTAGTTAAGAATTATGATTAGAAGGTTAATATTAGAGGAGAGAGCTATTATATAAAGGGGTTAGATTTTAACCTTTTTAGTTAATTAAGATATAAGCTATTTATTATAAATAGAGCTAGCTTTAATATATTATTAAAGCTATTAATAATTATATAGATAAAC
>RZGL01000144.1:0-27534 GCA_027886155.1 Fusarium paranaense | reverse complement strand
TTAAGATATAAGCTATTTATTATAAATAGAGCTAGCTTTAATATATTATTAAAGCTATTAATAATTATATAGATAAACCTTATTAATTTAAGCTTATTAAGACCTCTGGCTTTAGGTATAGAGCCCTTATTATTAAAATTACTAAGATATAGATTAAGATACTTTGATTCTTATTTTAGGTAATATAAAGTTAAGTTATAATATTTTATTACTTAAATTAATAAATATTATTATTATTAAAATTAGTAATAAACTAGAAGTAAAAGTTAATAGATTAAAAGAGTCTATTATAGAAACTATCTTAGATATAAGTATAATTAATACTAAAATAATATATTTTATTTAATAAAAGGACTATTTAGACTTAAAAAATACCTAAGAACCCCTAGAATACCTTATTAATATATAATGCCTTTTAAAGGATTTCTATTAATAATATTAAAAAGATAAATAAACTTAATGCTAATAGCACTCTAGTTAATAATATTTATAATACCTATAAATTACGGGGTAATTATAGCCTTTAACTTTGCCTTCTTAGTCTCCTCTAACCTATCTAAGAAATAAAAGCCATAAATAATTATCTTAATACCCTTAGTATATAATTAACATTTTTAATAATAAAGTTAGGTTAAGTAAGCTAGAATTTTATTTATTCTCGCTTAAGCCTCTTAGGCTTCCTGCTATAAATATATAAAGTCCTTTTTAATATACTCTTCCATAGAGTCTAAGCAATTAGACTCTTAGTAAATATAATTTATTTAGAAAATTATTAATAATAAAAAACCTCTATAGGTAAAAAAATATATATAAGTATTAAAAATATTTACTAATATATTATAAGAAAGGCTATAATAAGTATATTTTTATAGTAATTTAATTTCTTATATAAGGCTATATATTAAAGGCTATAAGAATAATAAAATAAATATAATATAATTTTAAATCTAAAATACATAATAATATTACCTAGTTTAATAATAACTAATTATTTCTTAGAAAGGGTAAGATAATTAGATATATTTATAAAAGAATTTTTATAGGTTTAAGATTAATATATATATGCGATATAATAAAAGTTATAGATATAGCCTTAATGATAAGACTAATAAAGAGGAGATATTATATTATAGCCTAAGAGACCTTTAAATTCTATAATAAAAAGGACTTTATATTATCTTACTAATTATAGATAGAGTAAAATAGATTATGGTTTATATGCTATAATCCCCTTTGATTTAGCAAGATAGGATTATAATAGCTTAGGCCCTATAAGTTATAATCTATTATAATCTATCGCCTCGTATAATATATATAGGGTATCCTTATTATACTTTCTTATATAATAGCTACCTTAGCTATTAATATAACTTAGTTATACGTAATACCTTTAAGTATATTACTAGATATAATAACCCCCTTTCTTTAAGCATAGCGCGACTAATCTCTCTACTAATATAAACCTAGCATGACCGGTTTATCACTTAGGAATATATATAATCGTTATATAAACCCTTTTATTATAGCTTTTTTAAAATTTACTTATTTAACTAATATTAGAGATATATATTATTTTTACATTACTAATACTGTTTTATCCTATGATTTAAGTATCCTAGTAATTATAATAATAACCTTTTATTTATAATATTTAATATATCACAGCCTAAAAAACATTATAGGTATATACCTAAGAGATAGCCCATAGCGCTAACTAGTTATAGTAAATCATAATAAATTATAATTAAAATACTATAATCTAGCGATAATTTAGTAAAGGCTTATATAAAGATTATAACCTATAACCTATAATCTAATATAATGTAGCTAAGAAGCCCTAAGTATATAAAATATATTTAGTATATCTTTCTATATAGTAGCAATCTTAGCTATTAATATAAATTAGTTATACTTAATATCTTTTAAGTATATTATTAAATATAACTATTACCCTTTGCCTTAGAGTATATAACTTAATTCTGTATTAATATAAACCTAGTATAACTAGTTTATCCCTTAGGAATTACCCTCTTATTATATAATATAAGGTTTACTTATATTATTAGTTTTAAGAGTAATTATTATTATTTACTTTAATTTACTATTAGTAATTTAATAATATATCCTACCTAATTATAAGTTATTTCTTTATTTAGTTTTAATTTATATATATATATATATATATATATATATATATATATATCTATCTATTATTATAATATTATAATTACTTTATAATTAAGAGCTATTAATATATAAGAATTATATAATTCTTAAGAGATAACTTAATTTTATTAGGTTTATATTTATAAAAAGATTAATTATATTATACTTAAATAATATAAAGTATTATATCTTATACTATACTTAAAGGCATTAAATATAATTAAGTTATATTAATAACTAAGGTAATTGTTATATAAGAGAATATAATTAATATATCTTATATACTTAGAGCTTCTTATATAGATTATATTAGATTATAAGCTATAAGCTATAATTTAAATATAAGCTCTCCCTAGATTATAACTAGATTTTAATATTCTTATTATAATTTATTATAATTTATCATAATTAATTAGTATAATAGGTCAGTCCTTAGTTATGTAATTATTAGGCTTCTAAGGTTATAATACTTATTTCTTAGCTACTTAAGACTATAAAAAGCTATTATTAATAATATCTAATATAGCCTTAGCTATATTATCTTTTATATATTTCTATTAAAGCTATAAAATAGGTATTTATTTCTTATTATTAAAAGCAAAAATTAAAAAATATAAGAAAAAGTAATAAAGAGCTTAGTAATTGAATTAATAATTTTTTTAATAATATAGCCTATATATATTATATGCTCTGCATAGCTATATAAAATTAAAACAATTACCTCTAATTACTTCTATAATTAATTGAGCTAACTTCTTTTAAGTAACTACTTATTTTACCTAACTTTTATATAATGAAATTAATAAGTTTTTATAATGCTTTTTTTTTTTTTTTTTTGCCTGGCGAAAGGGTGGTTATGCATGGTAAGCCCTCCTGACCATAGGCCTCAACGTCAAACATCACACCTGCCAACTGGCCGACGAGAAGGCCGGGGCGATGTCATCGCATCTTGGGGGACACAAATGATCTATCTCACATCCCCACTTCGATCTTTCCGAGGGTTCACCTGTATTGCCAATCCTATGTCTGCTCTATATGGCACCCTGTCGCATAACATTCGTGTGACCAGATATAACTATCTGGTTTCACATCTGGCCTATGGCATAAACCTAACGACATAAACTTAAATAGCTATGCCCGAACACATAGCTTTTTGATTTCTTTTATTCTTTAGATAATTCTTATTAATTAACTGGTGCCACCAATGATCCCTGCGGAACCATTGGTCTGTCAAGTCACCGTTCGAGTGGGGCCCGTTTAATTGGGGTACACGCTTACGGATACCCCACCCGTGCCCTGGGCTGACTCCAATCCCCACTTTTCATTCGTCAGCAGGTAAATTCTGTGAATCAAACTGCTGACTTCCCCGCTTCTCTTCCGCCTGCGTTATTATTTAATTCTTCTTCTATCTTGTTGACTGATGCCACTCTTCCCCTCAGGGCGCTCACTATGGCCAGCGATAGACTGCAATCGACAGCGGAGCTAGCACTTCCAGCGCCTGGGTCATCTTTGTCTTTTCATGTCTTTCCCCACCTCCCTGTTGAGCTCCGGCTAAAGATTTGGCGCTACTCTTTTACGCCCCGTATCGTCGAGATTTACGCCCGCAGATCGCATTACGCCGATGACTTCCAACATGGAGGTGTGCCCAAATGGCAAAGCGGTTGTAACAATCCTGCCGCGCTGTCTGTAAATTCTGAGGCGAGGTCCGCGGCATTGGATTGTTATCCAATCAAATTCCCCCTTGCGACTGTTGCGCCATGTGAGCATGCTGGCGATAGTATTAACGACTTGAATCGTGTGCTGTATATCAATCCTGCGGTTGATACCGTCGTTGTACTTGGCGACCTGGACTATCGCAGAATGTCGCGGCTGCTATCGGACTTAACTCTTCGTGATCCGAAGGGGAAAGGTCTGCAGAGATTGGCTGTCAGCGCCAGCTGGACATATCATCAAGGAGCTGGCGACACAATCAGAATACTTGTTCAACACATGTTTCCTGAACTGATTGAGATGACTGTGTTTATGTATGCTGAAAGAGAACCCCCCGCCCATTGGGCTGGTGGAGTGTGCTCGCTGGAAGATTGTAGTGGGACGGACTACTACAAGCGGTATGCGATGGGAAGAGGCCAACAGATGAAGGATGGTGATAAATGGATGGTGATTGGGAAGAAAGAGTTAAGAGTGATGGAGCTCACTTTCGGGCATGGATGGTAGTTGGATACTTCTTCAATAGATTGGTGATGAGTATAACTGAGGAGTTACTTTGGTCGGATATGTTACTACTTGTTACCGGCTTCTATCATGCGTGATTCCGTATATATACTCGACCCGTCTCTGGCTCTTTTTGCTCGAAATTAATTGGGATTATCTAGGCCCTCAACGTCAGTTTTCAACCGCCATTCAGGCTTCAAATGCTACAAGTACCTAATCCCCGGATGTAATATTGTCACATTTTACCATGCTTGAACACAAATAAATCAAATCAAATCGAGGGTCCAATTTGATTTGATTTAGATACCAAAATTAGCGATTTAATTTGGATCGATTTGGAACTTACTTGGGTATCTGGATAACCTTACTTTTCTCCTAAGACGATATAGCTTAAGCGGCTCCTATGAGATCCGCTTTGAGGCGGCCTCTCTGAGCCGTGACTATCTGTCCGGTGAGGCTAAATATTCGCTCTGGCTCGGAAGGCGTGGCCGAAATTGGAAAAGAGATCAATTGCCATCCGCGATAGACGTGGATACTGGCGTCTTCGGGGAAGCCAATATTGAATCGGGCCATCCACTAAATAATCACCTGGATCGGTTATGGTCACCCACTCTGCATACTCATCGCGCATGGTGGATGGCGAAGGCGTAGGTTGGGTACTGAGCTTCCTGATTGAGGCCATAAAACCATCTAGGTCCGTTATCTACCTTGCAATAGTCGGTTGCTCCGGTATCGTATCCTGCTCGACCGAGAGGTTTCCATACTCCTCCCACAGCTCTTGTACAACCGCCTTTCCTTTGACTAACCAATCCGGATGGTCAGCCCATTGCGACTCGACTGTCGACCAGCGAAATGCAGGATGGAGGACAAGCGCCGCGAGGTACGCAGGGCTATCCTCGGTAAGGGTGTAGTATTGGTGCAGCTTCATCCAGCCGAGGTTGCAACCAATCCGTAGGTACGGTTCAAGGGAGTCTCTATATCTGCCCCACCACTAATGCCATTACCGAGCGCTGTGGCAATAGCGCCGCCTCCTCCTTTATTATCCCCTGACCGCACGCCGTTTGAGGAGATCAAAGCGCGTTTCACCTCGCGCAGGCCCGCCGCACCTCCGACTCCTCTTCCCACGGATGCTTTAACTCCAGCCTCCACCCCAGGGGAATCGTGTTGAGACCGTATGACTAAGATGGTCCGATCTGCTGGTGGCTGGGATGTGGACACTATGTGAGGAGCTGTGCTCCTCAGATACATATAACTTAGACCTTTCAACAATACATCATCTTCCACTCCCATAGTATTATCTTATCAGTTTATAAGCCCGGAGGGCACCATCTTCCTCTAACCCAAAGCCGAGTATCTTCTATTTTCCTTTTACCTTTAACCTTTTCTAGATAAGCATAAGAAGTTAAAAGACTGACTTCTACTACGCTTATATATTTAGCTTACTTAGAGCTACCTCCCCTTTTAGTATATCATAGAGTTTATAAATTAACTAATAAAATATTATGTCTAGAAATACCTCGAGAATAGGCCTTTAACCCCTTTATCTAATATACTAAATTTAATTATTAACCCTCAATGACTAAGGGACTCTTAGACCATAGTCTGGCTAATAAACTGGCAGACCTAGCCCCCTACCCTTTCGATCTATTAGTCCGAGATTATTAAAGCTCCTCGGTCGGGCGGTCTGCGCCTATATAAACCAAGGCCGACTAAAATATAGGACTACCAGATGGTTAAAACCATAGCATTGTTCTATTCCTAGACAGCGGGAGTAATATAAAGGGCTAAGACTATGATATGTTTTATCCTTTAGATAGTCTCTATCTGGCTTAAATAGCCTCTACCTATATGGCACTATTATATCGCCTAATAAAGATAAGAAGACTCCTTAAGCCTTAATTTAAAACCTATTAAAAACTCTTTATCTCTTTAGTACCTTAATTATTACCTTCTTAGAAGATTTATTATATTACATTTAGGAAAATTAATTAACTATATTAGTAATTTAAGTATTATTCTAAAGCTAAAGTAAACTAATTAATAATTAATATAAAAGAGAGAAATATTAGACTTATTAAATATATATAGTTATAAAGACCTTTTAATTAGAATTACTTAATTATTAATAGAAAAAAATAACCTTATAATATAAATTAAGGTATTAACGAGCTATTAAGGTTAAGCATATAGTGCTATTTAAAGTGAGCTTAGATATAATACTAAAGTATTTACTATAGGGATATTAATAGCCTAAGGTATAATAAATTACCTTAAAACCTATTATTACCTTATTAAAAGTACGATCTTTTAAGAACTTAATTAGAGATATTAAGAATTTACTCTTGACTCTTATAATTTAATTATAAAATATATAAATAATCTTTATTAAATAAGGGCTAAACTCTTAGAGATAAATAAAATCTAGTAGATTAAGAAATTATATTTTATTACTAAGTTCCTTTGCAGACTTAGGCTAGACTATAAAGTCTTTTTTATTGCTTTTAATTAAAACTATAATATTCTCTTTATTAATCTAAATAATTATAATATTATTATTATTACGACCCTCGCGGTTATATCACGTATTCCCTATAAATCCCGAGTTCTAAACCACCAATCATAGCAGGACTAATATACTAAGGACCAATATTATTCCTAGACCATATTAATCTTAGAACGACGTCGCGCCCTCTCGTGATCAGCTTTACTTAAAGAAGCCCAAGTATATAAAATATACCTATTATACTTTCTTATATAATAGCTACCTTAACTATTAATATAACTTAGTTATACTTAATACCTTTAAGTATATTACTAGATATAATATTCTTATTATTTAAGTATAATATAATTATTTTATTTATTAATATAAACCTAATATAACTAGTTTATTCCTTAGAAATATATATAATTATTATATATTAATAACTCTTATTTAGAGGATTACTTATATTACCTTAAATAATATTAAATATAATAATTACCTAGGCTACCCCTATAAATAACTACTAATAAGTCTTACTTATTAACTATTTACCTATGCTTATTATACCTATCCTAGCTAACTAGGATAAAAATATAAATAATATAAATAGTTTTAATAATAAAAAAGTTAAATAGCTCTAAGCCTAGATTACTATTATAAGCGCTAAAATAAATAATATATATAACCTTATCGAGAGAATAAGTAAAATATAATAAATATAAAATACCTAATATATAAATAGTATCTAGGAAGTTAATAATATAGCGATTACTACTATAAGAGGCAAAGATATAAGAGAAATCTTAAAGTTAGACCCCCCGGAGAAGTTTAATAGGACTACCTATAAGTTACCTATATTCCTTATATAACTATATGCCTTTATAACCTATTATCTAACTTAGTTTAACTTAATATCTAATAAAGTTTAATATATTATAAGATAACTTACTAAGTATATTATAGCTTAGTTTAAACCTATTATAAAGAAATACCTTATTACCTTATTTATTAAACTCTTACCTAAAACTATTAACCTTTATTTTAACTTTAAGACCTTTAAGGCTATACTTTAATAGGCTTTTAGAATAATTAATAAAAAGGTATAAGCTAAAAGAGAGATTAAGGTATTTAGATAAACCTATTTAGCCTTAGAATATAAAATAAAATATCTCTAATTTACCTTAAAGCTTAATTAAGATTAAAAACCTCTAATATTATTTTTCTTTAATAAACTTAAGAAAGAAATCTAAGTAAAACTTTATAAAAAAAATTAACTTAATAACCTTATTAATTATATTAATAAGGTAATTAGGATTAATAATTAATAATTCTTATAAAAGAAACTATAAAACCCTAAGTTTAATAATAATAAAGCTAATAACCTATAGTTTAATATTAATTAAGGTAAGAAAAAAAGTAATAATACTTATGATAATATTAAAGCTAGCCTTATAGTACTTAGAGCTATATAGAAAGGTAAATAAGACTATTATAGCCTTAAATATTAATATTATTATAAAATAAACTATATTAAGAAGGTTTATTATAAGTAATAATAAAATATTAAGAAGAGATATTATTAACTAAATTAATAATAATCCCTCCTAGAAGGTAAGAAATATATAAATATAATATAATAAGTCTAATAAGAAAATAAAAAACCCTAAATTATAATCTAAATAATTAAACTTATTATTATATTATAAAGTGGTTATAATATATTAATAAGAGAAAATAAAAATAATTCTAAATAATTAGAACTAGACTAAGAATTAGGCAATAAGGAAATAACTTATAGCTAAGTAGGATATATTATTAAGCCACTAAGAATAAGTAAAGATACCTAATAATAACTATTCTTAGAACTAATAATATAAATAAACTTAATATTAAATACTATAAGTAATAAAAAGGTTATTATTAGGGTTATTAAGAAACTTAAATAAAAGAAAAATACTAATAAGGTAAAAGTAATAAGCGCCCTTAATACTAGCTAAATAAATAGACTTTAAAGAAGCTATAGCAAAAGGTTTTAATTATAAAAAGTAAATTATAAGATATAATAAAGATAAGTAGTTCTTAATGCCCTTTATAGCCTACTAAAGGGACTATAAATAAAACAACCCCGTATAAGATAACTATACCCTATGCCCCTAATACTAAGTTAAGGTATTATAAGAATATAATAAGATCTATAAATACTAATAAGTAGATTAATATAATAAGCTATTATATAATAATTAAATTACTAAGGCAAATAATAGTAATATTAATTAAACTAAATTTAAATATAAAGCTAAAAAATTATAAAAAGAATTATATAAGAAATACTTATAATAATAAAAGCGCTAAAAGAATAATAAAGAATTATAAAAAGAAAAAAACTATTTATAGCTTTATAATAAAAATAATAATAAGTACTAGAATAACCTATAAGAAAGGTATATCTAGACCGCATAAAAATATATAGATATAGTATATAAATAAGAAATCTATATTAGAGCCTACTATAAGGAATTAGCTAAAAACCCGCGATATTAAGAAATATTATTTAACCTATAAGATAATATATAAATATACCCTATATATAAGAAATATCTTAATATCTTATAGATATCTTATTAATACTATTAGTATAAAGAATATTAAAAAAAGAAATAAAAGTAAGATTATTTTCTTATTACCTTACTAGCTTAGCTAAATAATAACCCTTATATATAATATAAAATAAAAGGCTATTAGGTATTTTATGAATATAATACTATTAGTATTATATATATTAAGTACTAAGAAGAATTATATAAAGCTATCTAGAAATATAAATAAATAATCTATAAGGTTAAGGATTAATAAAAATAAGTTAGCTAAGAAGAATAAGAAAAACTAAAAAACTAGTAATTAATAACCTAATTAGATAATAAAAGAAACCTAAGATAGAAATAAAAATAATAATACTAAGACTAGCTATACCGCTAGGATAATATATATAACTATAAAGTATATAATAATAATAACTATAAGTATGATTATATTAGCTATATATTATTAAAAAACTAGAAACCCTACCTATAAAAGGGCTATAGGCGGAAAAATAACTTATAATACTATAAAAGGCCTTATATACTATAAAAAGAGGTATTAACCTAAGATATTTTAAAATATTAATATAAGTTAAGGGAAAATAGCTATATGCTTTAATAAATAATAGAGCTAAGTAAAACGTTTTTAACCTAAGGATAATAAATAAGCTTAAGTTATTATAGAGATATAAGGCAAAGCCCTATATAATAATTAACCTCAAAGGGAAATAATTTAACTATAATAATAGAGTTATTAATAATAAGATTAATTACCTTAAAGTTTTTCTTAAAAGAAAAAATTAAAGAATCTTATTTAATATTATATTAATAAAAGGCTATAACCTAATATTTAAGTACTTATAGTTATATTAATTTAACTTATATTTTAACTAAAGGATTAACTAAGTATTTTCCTTTAATAAAGAAATACCTTTTATAATAAATAATAACTTAAAAGATATTATAAGATCTTAAACTTCTACTAAAAATATTAGAGAAATTAGGTAGAGGTAAATATAAGATACTTTTTTACCTAAAGGGATATAATATAGATATTATAATAGATAAAAATAATAATAATAAAAAATAATTATATATATTATATAATAATTCTATTAATTAAAAGAAAACCTTAAGTAAGTTAAAAAGATACTAGAGAAAAAATAGCTTAAGAATATCTTATTATAATATTATATCTATAAAAAGCTCTTTATAGAAAAACTTAAAATAGGCCTATCTAAATATACCTATTATAACCTAGAAATTAAATTTATTAATAAGAAATAACTTAACTTTAATAAACTCTACTTATTTAATATAATATAACTACTAATATTAAAGGAATATATTAAAGAAATACTATAAAAAGGATATATTAAGGAAAGTAAGTTATTTATTAAATATCTTATTATATTTATCTTAAAAAAAAATAAAAAGCTTTACCTTTATATTAACTTTAAAATACTTAATATTATTATAATTAAGGATTATATATTACTACCTCTTATTAATAAGTTAAAGGATTAACTTTTTAAAATAAAGTATTTTATAATACTTAACCTTAAAGGAGCCTATAATCTTATTTAGATTAAAGAAAGATATAAATAAAAAACCGCTTTTTATACTAAGTATAGATTATTTAAGTACCTTATTATGCCTTTTAGACTTATAAATATACCTATTATATTTTAATAAATGATTAATAATATACTATAAGAATATCTAGATATATTTATTAACTAGAAAAGAATAAGTTCTATGCCTTAGAGGTAGAATTTCTTAGATATATTATCTCTTATAATGAGATATATATAGACCCTAAGAAGGTCTTAATAGTTAAGGACTAGAAGGAATTAACTAATATTAAGGAAGTATAAGCCTTCCTTAGTTTTACTAATTACTACTATAAATTCCTTAAATAATTTAAGCAGGTTATAATATTATTAACTAACTTTATAGAGAAAGATAAGATATTTATATTTAGGGATAAGGCACGAGAAGCCTTCTATATAATTAAGGAACTTATTCTAAGTAAATTAATGCTTAAGATATTTAATTAATCTTAATTAATAGAACATAAGATAAATACCTTAGATTTCGCGCTAAGAGTATAGATTAGATAATAAGATAATAAAGGACTCTTATACCTTATTATATTTTATTCTTATAAGCTATATAAGGTAGAACTTAATTACCTTATTTATAATAAGGAATTCCTTATAATTATTAATACCTTTAAGGAATTTTAATATTACCTCCTTAGAAATACCTATTAAATTAAGGTATATATAAACTATAAGAATATTACTTACTTTATAAAAACCTAAGAACTTAGTAAATAATAACTATAATATATTAAATACCTCTTAGAATTTAATTATATTATTATCTATATTAAAAGAATATAGAATAAGAGGGTAAATATTATTAGCTAATAATTTAACCTAGATATTAAAAAAATTAAAGCTAAGAAATAATTTTTATATTTTATATTAAAAGGATAATTTAAATAGAAATTTATTAGGTAAATATAAAAGCTAATACTTTTAATAGAGTACCTTATATTTATTAAAAAATATAAATAACTAGTTATAGATTTTATTAAATATATATAAGGATATTAATAATAGAGTAATAAAGTCTAGATATATAAAAGAAAGATCTTTATTCTTAATAAAGTATTTTAAATTATTTTTAATTACTATTACTATTAAGTTATATATTATAGTAACCTAGAAGAAATAACCTAAGCTATATAATAATATTATAATAATTATAACCTTAAAAATAAAATAAAAAGAAAAATATATTAATATAAAAAATACTATAAAAAAGCCTAATAATTAATATAAGAATTACTAATCTATAAATAATTAAGGATTATAGGAATACCTTATTAAATTAATATAATTACCTATATAATAAAATAAGGTAATTTACTTTTAAAGTAAATCTAATAATATAATAAATAACTCTTAAATAATAAAAAAATAAATAAATAATAAGTCTTAGATAAACTATACTATAAACTTATATATAAAATATATAATTATTAGTTATATAAATACTAAGGAATTAATAAAACGCTAAAATAAATTAAAATAATATTTATTTTTCTTAATATAAAAAAAATCATTTTAATAATAATTAAATAATATAACCTTTGCGTAAAAACTAAGGCATAATATTATAAACCCTATAAGAAGCTATAATTACTCTTAGTTATATAATAACTATAAGACTTAATTATTATAGATTTTATTATAAAACTACTTTTATTAAAAAAACTAATTATTAGAAACTTCTATAATAATATTCTTATTATTATAAATAGACTTATAAAATTTTCTTATTTTATACCTTATAAAGAATTAATAATAGCTAAAGAATTTATTTATTTTTTTTATTTCTATATTACTAAGATATATAATATATTACTTAAGATTATTATAAATTAAGGATTATTATTTACTTTAAAATTCTAAGAAAGCCTTATAGGATACTTAGGGATTAATTATAAACTCTTTATTATATATTATAAGGAGATAAATAAATAAACTAAATATATAAACTAAATATTAAAATAATACCTTTAGTGCTATATTAATTATAAATAAACTAATTAAGTTAAGAAGCTATTAGCTATATAACTAGCCTATAATATAGCTATAAATAAGAATATAAAAATTATATTAGCCTATACTAATTTTAGATTTACCTTAAATGCCTATTAATAAACTAGAAATATAATTATTAACCTTAAAATAATCCTTATTAATAATTAATTATTAAACCTATATAAAGAAATAAAAATAAAATTTAAGTTTATTAGAAATAAAATAATAAATTATATTAATAAGAAAAGAATTAAGAGATTAATCTTCTTAGAGAGAGATATAGTTTATTTTATAATAAAAAATATTAAAATAAAATACTAAAATAAAAAACTTAATTATAAATATATTAGACCCTATAAAATTAAATAAAAAATATTAGAAAATAATTATAAATTAGACTTATTATTAAAAGTTAAGCTTTCTTAATTATTTATATTTTATTACTTAAATTAATAGAAAATATTATCTAAGTTAAAACTAGAAATAAACTAGAAACTAAAGTTAATAGACTAAAAGAGTATATTATAAAAGCTATTCTCGATATAAATAAAATTAATAATAAAATAATATATTCTATTAAATAAAAGGGCTACCTTAACTCTAAAAATATATAAGAACCCCTAGAATATCTTATTAATATATAATACCTTTTAAAGAATTTCTATTAATAATACTAAGACTAAATAAAGGCAAAATATTAAGAAAGTTATTACTTAAATTAAAAGATACCTAATTAATATTATTAGGGATATAATTAACCTTAAGATTATAAATAATAATATCTTTATAAGTATTTAATATAAATAAAATATTATCTTATTACTTTATCTCTTAAAGACCCTAATAAGTAGCCTTTAAATATTTTTCCTTTACTTAGGCCTAGATTTTATAAATACGCGATAAATAGCCTATAGTAGCTATTAGATAAGATTATAGTATAGCTATTTCCTTATAAAGCTTTAATAAATTATTACTAGCCTTACTCTTATTTATCTCTAACTTTCTTTTTTATTTTATTAGGCTAATAATTATAAGATAATATTAAAAATAGGGGTTATAATAAGAAAAACATAGAAGATTAGACTTATAAGATAATACTATATAAGTATTATTATAAGATTTTTTACTATAGATATACTTATTATAATAAATAAAATCCATAGATATTAGGCACTTTTTACTTAAATAGAAGTAATAAATATAAGGTATATTAGCCTCTTTATTAATAAACTTAATAAAAAGTATAAGTATATTAATTTTTTTATCCTTATAGGAAGACTATTTAGAGATATAGTTAGATATTATGTGATATAATAATAAAAGGTCTAAGTTAAGATATATTAAGAATAGAACTAAGAGATAAGGGTATATAGGTCTTAAGGATAAGACCTAATAGAGGGGAGATATTATATTATAACCCTCGCGGTTATATTATATATTCCCTATAAATCCTAAGTTCTAAACCACTAATTATAGCAGGACTAATATACTAAGGACTAATATTATTCCTAGATTGCATTAATCTTAGAATAATATTATGCCCTCTTATAATTAACTTTACTTAAGGAAGCCTAAGTATATAGAATATACCTATTATATTTTCTTATATAGTAGCTACCTTAGCTATTAATATAACTTAGTTATACTTAATACCTTTAAGTATATTACTAGATATAATACCCCTATTATTTAAGTATAGCGCGACTACTCTATCTGCTAATATAAACCTAGTATGACTAGTTTACCCCTTAGAAATATATATAATTATTATAATTATTAAAGAGGCTATTATATCTAAAACTATTATTTTTATTATATCCTAAAAAGAGGATAAATAAAAATAAGTTACTATAAGGATTATATATAAAGCTATAGTAGCCTAAAATACCTTAGGTTATAAGTATTATAAAAGAAAAAGATATAAGAAGTTAGTTTATTAAAAACTTTATATAGAACTAAGAAGAGAGTATAAAAGATAGCTTATAAGAGATAATAATAATAAATATAATACTAAGAAAGAGGAAAAAAGAAAATAAATAATAAACTAGGAATCTATTATAGCTATAACTCTTATATATATTTAACCTAACTAAAAGAGACTAGATCTTTAATAAAATAACTTCTAAGGTTACCTTAGATTAATTAGCTTATTATTTAGAGTCTCTAGATCTTAGATACCCCCTTAAGCTTAGTCCTTTAAATAAATCTATATCTTAGATAATAATACCTCGTTATATATTTTCTATTGCTATATAAGCTTTATAGTTCTCTATAAAGTACTAGGGATTCCTAATTAATAGTATTATAAATAAAATAATTATACTAAGAAGATATAAAACCTATACCCTCTAAATATAAAGATATAAGAGGCTATAAAATATTACTCTTAATAATACTCTCTATATTCTAGAAGGATACTTAAACATATTATTAATATTAATATTAATAAAAAAAATAAAGCTTTTTTTTAAAATATAAAGGCAATAATTATAAATAAAGAAAAAATAATTCTTATTATAATAAAAATCTTAGGTATTTATATAATTAATAGGGCTAGGAAAGATTACTTTTAAATTATATTAGCCTTTATTTTAATAAAAGACTTTTAATTATATCTTTAATATAAATAACTTATATACTTAAGATAAAGAAATATTAAAAGATTAATAAGGATCTTTATTAGAATTTAATTAGACTAATCTATATTAAATCTATATAGAGCTTATATATAAAACAAACTTAAGGAATATATTTATACCTAACTAATTAGGAAAAAAACATATCCCTTAAAGTCTATTTATATAGAAACTACTAGGCCTTTCTTAAAAGTAAAAATAAATAAGAGTTAATACTAGGCTTACTTTATTAATAATTTTATTTATATATCTTATATATATCTAATTAAAAAAACTTTAAAATTTAAAGAATATTTCTAGTATATATTAAAGTAATTTAAAAGACTGAAATAATAATATTACTTTTTATATATTAATAAAAAAAAATAAAGCTATATTTTAATTATATTTTAATAAGATAAAGAAATTTATCTCTCTTATATAATAATAGAATATTATAACTAAAATTAATTAATAGAGATTTTTAATTTAATTATCTTAAAAAAACTTATATCTATATTAATTAAATTTAGACTCACTTTAAAATAATAGTTATACCTCTTTAAGGTACTAAACTATATCTAAAATCTCTGCCTTATAGTAAGTATTTCTATTACTTTATATTAAGCCTAATATAGAGATATCCCTAACCTTAGTTACTTATTAATTCTTAGCTTATAAGGATACACTTTATTTCTATCCTCTAACTAAAAAAAGATATAATCTAAGAGTATTTCTTATTGGCTTCTTAGCTATTAATGTAATATAAATTATACTTTCTTTAATAAAAAGGGCTAAATCTTTATATCTAATAATAATATCTTCTTTAATAATATTAAAAATATTAAATTATACTTAATAATCTTATATATTAAGTAAGTAATTATAGATTATTATAATAGCGATAAGTAGACTAAGAATAGAATACCTATATATAAAATCCTCTTATTCTAGAACTATTACCCCTTCTAATTGCGCTAAGAGAGGTACACAAAACTAAGAAGATTAGCTACAGAGAGATAACCTTAGATAAGTCCTTAATATAAAAATAAGATCTAAACTAAGAGTTAATTAGATTAAGTATCTTTATTACTATAAATAAGTATAAAGTATTACTAAAAGTAATAAAAGAATATATAAAGTCTTAATTACTTAAAAGATTAACTAAAAGATAGCTTTTATTAAGATATATATTAGCTAATATAAGCCTTACTTTTCTTATAATAATTCTAAGATAACTATACCTAATTATTTAATATATTAACTAATTAAAACTAAAAACCTTTAAGGAAGCTACTTAAGGTCTTTATAAAAGACTTTAATAGGGAGGCCTAAAATATAAATATAGCTTACTAATTAACAATAATATCTAGATCTTAGTTATATTTTTATTAAGATAAAAGGCCCTTTAAGGTAAATAGGTATTTAAGTTTAAATAAGAGAAAAATAAAGAGAGTTTATAATATAAAGCCTATTTTATTATATAAACATTTAAATAAACGGAAAAAATTAATTTTAATAAAACCTTTACCTCTATTATTAAGCTAATATGCTATAAGATAATCTTTATTATTATAATAATATTTAACTTAGAATTAAAATAAGTAAATATTAAGATAGCCTTTCTTAATAGCCTTATAACTAAGGAGATATATATAAAATAACCTAAAGGATTTAATAAGAAAAGTAAGAGAGTCAATAAGCTCTTAAGAGTATTATATAGACTAAAGTAAGCTCTAATAGTATAATATAAGATGCTCTTAACCTTCCTTAAGATACTTAGGTTTAAGTCCTTATTCTTAGATATAAAGGTCTTTATAAAAGGTTATAGGTTTATTATAATATATATAAATAATCTACGAATTATTAAACCCTTTAAGAATAAAATTATAGTAATTAAGTAAGCTCTATATAACGTATATATATAGCAAGTGCACCGGATAAGCGAGTGCACTAAAAATCCCTTAACCTCTATCTTCTTTATTTAATTAATTAATTCCTAACTATCTAATATATTATCTAGTAATTATAAGGCTAGATTACTTCTTATACTTTAGGCCCTTTAAAATAACCTAAGTTTAAAGCTCTAACTGACTATAAGGGTCTACTAAGTTAGCTATTATACCTTGTATCGCCGCTAGAATGGCATTTAATCTTGATATAATCTTATCCCTAATTTATATAAAGTATTAGATTAAGAGAAAAAGATCCTTATTTATTTTATTCTTAACCTAGATTTATAAAAATTCCCTCCCTAGCTATATAGTATTAAAGAAATAGCTAATTAATTATTTATTAATTATAATATATTATTAATTAATATATACTAAGCTTTTAACTTTATTAAGTAATACTTAGAGCTTAAGATATATTTTTTTTAGAAATATACTTACTAAAGAGCTACATATAAAAATCTAATTATTATTTATAATTAGTTTATACTTATAATAAAAATAATTATAAAATATAATATCTAATTAGATAATTTATATAACTTTAATAAGATTAGTTTTCTTATAGGTATAATTATAAGTAAAATAATTAATATAAATTTAAAGAGGTATTTAAAGCTAAAATTAATATAGCTTAAAAACTAAGAATAGATTATAATTATCTAGGTAATTAATATAAAAGGCTAGGTAATTTAATTATTTATTATTAACGCGGGATAATATTACCTTATTAATTAATATTAAGATAATAACCTCTTAGGCAATTAAGTTATTAGAATAACTTAAAATAACTAGACTAATAATAAGATTAATCTTAAATAGCTTAAATACTTTAATTAATATATAGCTAAGTAATTAAATAATTATTATTACCTCTTAATCCTTAATAGCTATAAAAGTTATTAATTTATTAAATTTAAGAAATATCATAAAAAAAAAAAATATCTAGCTTTATATATTATCTTACCTTTCTTATTTATTTTAGCCCCTTAATATTAAATACTTTAATATATTAAAATAAGCTTATAATTAAGATATAAAATATTGAATTAGATATTTTATAACTTATATTTTAAAGACTAAGTTTTTTTTAGCCTTTTATATTATTTATAAGGCTATTATAATAAAAAGAACTATTAGGGGGGCTTCTAAAAGAGCTAGCCTTATTCCCTTTAACCTAGAAGCTATAGTCTTAAAGCTTAATATATAACTATAGACTCTAATACTTACTAAGGAGGGAATTTAACCTTTTACTTCTTAGGTCTTAAGGACCTTAAAGATTATACTTAAGGCTAGATCTTAGTTTAACTACCTTAAAAGATAAATTAGAGGGTATTATAATAATTCCCTTAAGTTAATTATAGAGGCTATAAAGTCTCTTATAAAGGTAATAAAGGGAAATATATATAAGATTATATTATTAAGAGCTAAGATTAAAAACCTTTAAGAAGTAAATAAGATATTAAATTAGTATTAAAAGGTAAAAAGGATTAAATTATAAAAAAGAGAAATAATTATAATAAAAAAAAGAAAATAAGTAATTAATTAAATAGATATTAATATATAAATAATAGCTAAATTATTGAGATATAATAATTAAAAAAGGTTAATATAAATAAGGGTTTATTATTATAATATTTATAGCTAGCTTAGCTATAATATAAGGATTTATTAAGTAATAATTAAGATATCTAAGGAAAAATATAATAAGTAGTTTTAATTAATTAAATAGTTTATAGTATTTTTATTAGGATTTTTCTTAAGAAGGCTAAGATTTTTAATATACTTATTTATCTAGTATACTTGCTATATATATATTAATAAATTTAAGATAATAAACCTAAGCCTATATAAATATTAGCTTAGTATATTTTTAAGAAGAAATAAAATAATTTAATTAATCTCTTTATTATAAATAATATACTAAGAGATAATATTTTAAGACTTTAAAGTAAAATAATATATCTCTAATATTATATTAATTACTATTAATAAGCTTAAAGACTTAAACCCTATTTATAAGGTAATTAATAAACCTAAGTAATAATATATAAAGGTAATTAAATCCCTAAGATATCTTATACTTAAAATAAAACCTAATATTATTTTTATTATTTCTTTATATAATTAATACCTAAGAAACCCAACTAATAAATATTAAATAGCTATTAAGTATATCTTTTAATATCTTAAGGGATTATAAAATCTAAAACTTATATACTAAGGAAAGCTATAATCTCTTCTTAGCTATACTAACTTAGATTAGGTAAAAAACTAAGAGACTTAAAAGTTAATATCTAGATATATATTTAACCTTAGCATAGGTGCTATTAATTAAAGCTTAAAGAGATAAAAAACTATAGCCCTATTCTTATATAAAGTAAAATATATAGGGTAAATAAGAGTTATAAAAAAAGCTACCTAATTATAAAGCTTTTTCTAAGAATTATTAAAAAAATATAAAAAGCTCTTAGAATTAAAGATAATTATAATCTTTAAAGATAACTAAAAACTAATTATAATATTAAAGAATTTATCATTTTATATAAAAATTATATATATTAATATTTAATATTATTACTATAAGAATAAGAGTAATAATAAAGCTATTAACTTCTAATATATTTTAATAAGTAAATAGGCTACTAATAGGCTAATAAAGGCTTTATTAAAGGTTTACTTCTTATAATTTTAAGAAATATTAAGTCTTAAAGAATAAGAATTATAAGAAAATATAAAGATAAGAATAAATAAGAGACCTACTATAAATAAATAAGGAGCTTATAAATCTAAGATTATATTAAAAGATAAGCAAGCTATAAAGATATAATATAATAGGATATCTTCTATAAATAGAAAATAGCCTATGACCTTAAGCTTATACTAAGCGTAAGGAATGTATAAAGATAGACTAAGGGGGGAGACCTACTATAGAAAGGAGACTCATAGACTTAAGATTGCACTAGATTTAAAAAGAACCTGCAGAGACGCGCATAGGCAGGAGATATTCTATGGATAGAAGAAGACCTGCGGTCCCAAAATTGCAAGACCTTGCAAAGATTGGCCTCCGCAGGAGAGCTTCTATGGATAGAAGAAGACCCATGGGTTCAAGATTGCATTAGGCTAAGAAGAACGGTACAAAGGTAGACCTAGGTGGGAGATCTTCCGCGGATAAAAGAAGACCCACTATCCCAAGATTATATAAGGCTATTAAGAATTTTCGTGTGCCTAGGTAGAGATAGCTCTTTCCCTATAGTTTTTACCCACGAAGGTATTTTTAGGGTTTTAACGAGGCTCGACAGGCATATACACTAAGTCTAATAGCAGCTTAAGTGGGAGCATTAAGACCATATGACTAAGATAGTCCAATCTGCTGGGAGCCCATGTATGTTTTATTACGCCCGGGAAAACTAATCTCATAGGGCCGCTAGATATGCTAAGCCATTTATACTTCTATTATATTAATCCTAATTAATAAAAAAAAGCCTAATTATCTCTAATTCTTTTTATTCTAGCCTCGCTTAACTCTATTTAATAGGCCTACTTAAAGGCTAATTACTCTAAGTATTTAGTATCTTATCTTTAGTAGCTACAATATAGTTTATTAACCTAAGGCTATTAAATATTAGTATCTCCTAGGTTTAATAATTAATATATTATATCTCTTAATTCGCTCTTAGTCTTTTTATTTTTATTATAAACTAAACTATTACCTATATTACTTATAGGTTAAGTGCCTACTTTTATTTATCTAATATTAACTTACCCCTTAGAAAAAATAAAAGGTTTTTTATTATATTTTATTAAACTTATATATACTTTTAAATTTTACCTTTATATTTTATATATTAAAATATAAAATATTTTATTATCTTAGCTATTTATCTATAATTATATATATTTAATTCTATTATGCCTATCTTATATAAGTAATTATTAATCCTTGCTATCCTTATATAGAGCTGTAAGAGTATATTAGCTACTCTTCTCTTTAGTTTATTATATAGCACTTTTATATATTTACCTAGTAAAGCTTTATTAATTATCTTAGAGTAGCTAATTATTTTACTAGGTAGCGCCTATTATTATTATAATTATAACTTTACTAATTTAATCTAAGTAGAGTAAGCCTAGTATAATAATAACTCTAGTATATATTTTACTATAATTACTCTTTAGGCTTACCTCTTTATTATATAACCTATAATAAAGTTATTACTTTAAGATAATATTTATATTTTCTTAATTATATTATTTACTTTTCTTAGTTATTTAATATAATTATAAATCTATAAACTAATACCTTAACCTAATTACTATTATAATTATATAATTACCTTTAAGAATAACTAGCTACTTAATAATATTATAAGCTCTTAGTATTAAAGTCTATTAGGTATGTATTAAAATATTAGTATTATTACCTCTAGCTTAGCTATATATAAGTTCTAGTTATTTTATAAACTAAGATTAACTAAGTACCTAGTAATTGCCTTATTTACCTAGCTAGGCGATTTATAGTAGATAATACTTTTTATACCTATTAATCCTCCCCTATTAGAAGTATTAATCGCAATAATAATATTAGTAGCACTCTTAGCTATTATTACTATTACTTCTTAATTACCCTTATATATTAGTAATATATAGCTATACCGTAGTAATACTATATAAGCTTAGATTATTTATATTTACTTAATTCTACTCTTAGTATATATATATATATTAATCTTTTTATTCGTGATATATATCTTTAGCTTATTAATACTCTTAATATTACTAATAAGTATATCTTTAGTAAAGTCTAGATATTAATATATAGTCTTATATTAGCCTAAGTATATTACTTATATACTATCTAAATACTAACTTCTACTTTAGCTATTATTATTAATACTATTTAAAAGGCACTTATAATCGCCTATGCCTCTATTTTCTCTACCCTATTAAGCTAAGTTAGTCCTCTCTCTTTATATATATATAACTATATAATAGAAGCATATTTTATAGCTCGAGCAATAGTAGCGATAAAGAGCTATCTAATAGTATATAATAGAAGTATCTTAAGTCTCCTTAGATATATAGCTACTAAGAGACCTTTAGAAGTAGCCCTAGTTATATATTATTTAAACCTAACCTTTATATCTATAATAGCTATTAAGATTTTAACCTTTTACTTTAGCTTAATTTCTATATTATTAATTATTAATAGTATATTATTAATATATTTAGCAGCATATATAAACTAAATAATAGCTATCTTATTATATTTAAATATTACTATATTATATCTCTTTTTTATTAGTACTTAATCAATAATAGCTTATATAATATTTATATTTACCTTTACTATTAGCCCTATACCTTAGGCTAAGTAATTATTTATAAATTTAATTAAGCTACCTTTTAAGTTAATCTTACTTTATATAAAGTTTATATAAAAAAAGGCAAAATATAAGTAATAATACTAACCCTTATAAAAGGCTAGCTTATAATAGCTCTTATTACTTAGAAATATAGTTATTTACTATAATAATAACTATATAATTTAAGTAAAATATATTTATTTACTTTATAAGCCTCTTAGAGATACCTTTTACTTTAAGTCTTTATAATAATCTATCTATAAATATTTTATTATAAACACCCTTAATATTAAAATTAATTAAATTAATTACTTTATAATTTTATTATACTTCATAGATTTATTTCTAAAACATATAATCATACTTATTTTATTAATTATTATTTTCTTACGTAAAAATAATTTATAGGTAAGAATCTAAACCTCTTAATAATATATAAAATTCTATTAGCTATTATTATTTTAAGGATCTTACTTAGTATTACTAAAAGTAAGATTAGCCTCTATGTCTTTATAATCTTATAGTTTCCCTTATTTAGTTTCTTAAGCGGAATAATATTAGTACTCCTCTATTAATCTAATAATTATCTTTCGCCTAATAAAATATAAAATAAATATATAATATACTCTTTTATTACTAGCTATAGCTATTTCTATATTATTGCTAATAGCCTATCTTTCTTAGGCGCTTTTTATGCCTTATATTTTATAATCTTCTCTTTTACCTCTTTTATTATTAAGTTTAATATAGCTACTTTTATCTGCTATAATTATATGCCTTTATATTTTATAATTACTAATAGCGGTAGGAAAAATCTACTAACTAATTCTTTTGCTTACCTAGTCTTATCTTATATTATTATCCTATATATTATATTTTATAGGGGAATCTTATTATTAGCTATATTACCTCTAGGTTTAAGGTATATAATACCTTACTAGATATTCGTCTTATCTGCGAGGAAATCATCCTAATAGGTCTTTTTTTGCCTTTAATAATATTATAATACTCCTTAGTTATTTTCTTAGCTTTAATTTCTAGGTTATTAATCTAGTGGCCTATATAGCGCTAGGACCTTACTAAGTTCCGATAGGATATATCTACTTTTTACAGCTATATTAGATCTATTATTTATTATTTCTTTATATAGAATAATAATTTAGCCTATAGAACTAATTTATAGATAATATTAAAAATTACTATTATTAGCTTATTTATTTATGCTTAAACTCTATTATTTTATAGAAATACTAAAAGCTTATTTTTTGCTTTTTTCTTAATTATATTAAATAATATATTTTTAAAAAATAATTTTAGCTAACTTATCTTTTTTAGTATTAAGAGATTAAATATTATATATATTACCTTATAATTTGACCTATATTTAATTAAGTAAATATTATAATAGATTACCTCTTTTATTAGCTTAGTTAATATATATATCAAGTTAATTATATTGAGTTGGGGGAGTGGTAGGCTAGGCCGTTTTAAGCCATTAGTCATTTTACTTATATATAGATAAAAGGTCAAGGGCCAATTTCGCCTTTCACTACTATTATTATCTTTAGGGGCTATTAATAAAAGAGGGTAGCTTTTAGCTTTTTTTCCTAACATAATCTTTATTACTATTATTAATTAATTACCTTTAATATTTTATATTATATTTGCCTTATTAAGAAATGTATAAGATCTCTCTTTAAAAGTCCCTAAGAAAAGTCATAAAGGCGCGATTAATCTAGCTATAGTTAGTATATTCTGTTTCTTTAATAAAATATTCTTATAGTTTGCTCTTTCTTATAATTTTATCCCTTGCGAGAGAAAATTAAGTAGGCTATATTTATTTATAAGGTTAATAATTAGGCCTACCTTGCTTTGCCTTTTATTTATTACCTTATTGCCTTCTTAGAGTTTATTATATAAATTTAAGTTATTAGCTAGAATAATATTTACATTTCTACTAATATTATTTTAGAAGTCTATTAGTATTAGATATAATTATCTTATAGCTATATATAAAATATTCTTATCTCTCCTTTTTATATATATAGATATTACTAAGACTTCCTAGTTAAGTAATTAAAATATTACTCTAGTGAGGTTAACTAAGGGTATTAATACCTGCCTTGCTTCTAGATTACTATAGATCTAAAGCATATTATAAACCGCCTATTATATATTATATCTCTTTATTAGTAGGAATCTTATTTAGGTTTTATAATTATTTAGTATTATTATTAATACCTTATTAATACTTAAAGTATATAATTCTATTGCTACTAGTATTATATAGTTCTATAAGTCTTTATTATTTATTATACTTAGTTATATTATATCTCTTTTTTATATATTAAGCTATAAGCTTTTTAGATTTATATATATTACTATATAATCGCCGCACTTAATAGTATTAACTAAATAACTTATGCGGCCCTCTATATAGAATGCACTTTAGCTTAACCGCCTGGCACTACCCGTGGTAATATCCCATCTCCGCGCACTTGCCGCACCGCTATGCTTTCCTGCAAGCGAACGCCTTGTGGCCGGCATCCCAGCAAGTATAGGTGGTGCACTCACTTGTCCGGTGCACTCGTTTCTCATGTACGTTATCATTAGGCATGAAACTTGTGCTGAGTCATGTTCGTGGTACTTGCGAAATTTTAAATTCGCGGGTACCGCGAGCCTATGGGCTCCCGCGGCGGAACGCGTCGTGATGGTCAGCCATAGCTGCTGCTAAAGAACGGCGCACCTTAAGCACGTCCCGACAATCTTTATTATCTTTATGATCTTTTTAAGAGACATAGAGGGTAGTATAACTATAGGCGCGGTATCGCGAAATAGATATAATTACTAATAAGTTCTTAATATAAGATAGAGATTTAATTATAATAATATATTAGTCCTTAAAACTTATAAAATTAATTATAAAGTTATATAAAAGGCTATAAGTAATTAAGGAAAGAAATAATATAATAAGAAGAAATATGCTACAATAGCTATAAGATAATAAAAATAAAGGTAAGATTAGATTAATTAATATAACTAGAGATTTATAAATAATAAAAGATATAATAAGCAATTATATATTACTTATATAAATTATAATCTAAGTAATATATTAAGAAATATTAATTTGTTTAATAAATAAATAAAACTACAATATTATAAAGGCTTTAAGATATATTAAGAAAGAATAAATAAATAAGAATATAAATAATAAATAAATAATTAGATATAATATATTAATTTTAATATGAAATTTAAATAATTAAAGCCTAAGTAATTAATAAACTAAAAAAAATAAATAAAATTAAATTTTTATAGAAATAAGCTATTAAGGAGCTTAAAGCTATATATAAATACACGATAAAGACCTTAAGTAAATATAGGAATAAATTAGAAAAAAGCTAAAAAGAACATAACCTTAAATAATAAAAAAGTTAAGATAAAGAAAATATAATAAATAAAGAAATAATTAGATATAATAGCTAATAATATCTCTAATAATATTTAAATAACTTATAGCTATTATATATAAATATAGCTAATACCTTGCCTATAAGCTAGCTAAGTAATATTTATATATTATTATATAAATAAATAACTTTATTTTTATATATAAATACTGTATTTTATACTATTAATACCTTATGCGTTAATAGAAAAAATAACACATAAATTATAGAAATTTATTTAATAATTATAAATAGAATATAAGCTAAGAAAGGCTAATAAAGCTGATAATGTATTACTATAATAAAAGATATAAGAAATATAAATTATATCAAGGTATTATATTTTCATAAAGTAAGAAATACAATAAGTATATAATACTGGCAAGTATATCTTATACTTTTCCCCTTTATATCTAACTTTTTATTAAATTAATTAATTTTTAAATTATTAAATATATTAAGCGTAAATAGTAAGGCTAAAACTCTTTTTACTTTTTAAGCCTATTAAAATAATCTAAAACTAAGCATTTAATACGCTATAAACCTTTATAAAATCTCTAAGTATAAGCTATATTACGAGTAAAATAGTATTTTATTACGATATAATTAAATCCCTGAATTATATTAATTATTTAATATTAAGAAAAAGATTATTTTTTAGATTACTTTTAACTTAGATTTATAAGAATTCCCCCTTTAATTATATAATATAAAAGAAATAATTAATTAATTACTTATTAATTATAATATATTATTAATTTATATATATTAAGCTTTAAACTTTATTTAGTATACTTAGATCTTAAGAAATGATGTTTTTAGAAATATAAATATTAGATAGCTAAATATAAAGATCTAATTATTATATATAATTAATTTATATTTATACTAAATATAATTATAAAATATAATATATAATTAAAAAATATTAATAATATTAATAAGACTAGCTTTATAATAAATATAATTTAAAATAAAATAATAGTTATATATATAAATAAATATTATGACTTGACTTTATACCACCCAAAATGGGGATCAAAGTATCTCAATCTATATCTCAGTAATTTCAACAGTAAGGGCTCTATACC
>RZGL01000143.1:45725-63668 GCA_027886155.1 Fusarium paranaense | reverse complement strand
TAACCCTAACCCTAACCCTAACCCTAACCCTAACCCTAACCCTAACCCTTTAATAATAAGGAAGAAATAATTAATATAAAAAAAAAAAATAGCTTATATTTTATACCTATTTTTATTAAGAATAAAATAAAAGAGTATTTAAATTTTACTATAAATAATAGTAATAAAAAGAATATAAATATATATTCTTTATATTTAAGACTCAGGCATCTTAATTATAATAGTCTTATAAAATTCCTTAATAAAAATAAGAAATATTCTTATAATAAAGAAAATATATATAAAATAATAAATTACGAAAATTGCATAAAATCTAGGTTAATTAATAAGATAAATAAGTTAACTAATATTAGAAAATATAATTTTCTAGATAAAATAGTTAGTAATATATAGGGTCCTTCTAAGGTCCCTACTTATAATAAGTTTACCTATTTTATAACCTTTATAGATAAAGCTACTAGATATTTAAAGGCCTATTTAATTAGGAATAAATTAGAAGCTTTAAATAAATTTAAGTAATTTAAAGTAAAAATAGAGAATAATTCTAATAATATAAGAATTAAGGAATTCTTCTTTAATAATACTAAGAAATATATATATAAAATAAAGCCTTATTGCCTTAAAAAAGGAATTATATATAATACTAATCCACCCTATACTAAAGAACCTAATAGGGCTATAGAAAGGATAAATAGGACTATATTAGTTAAAATAAGAGCTTTATTATTTACTTCTAATTTACCTAAATATCTATAGGGAAAAGCTTTAGAAGCAGCTATCTATATATATAATAAAAGCCCGCATTCCGCTTTAGGATTTAAAGCACCTATAAAAGTTAAAAATAATATAACTTTAAAATTAGAAGATTTAAATAAAATAAAGACCTTTAGGTCTATTATATATTATAAAAATATTAATTCTCTAAATAAGCTAGATACTAAGGCTTATAAAGGCGTTATTATAGGCTATTTAACTAATAGCTATAAAATATAGGATTTAAATAAACACTAAGTTATAATTTCTAGAGATATTACTATAATAGAAAATAGCTTTCTTAGTAATAATATTAAAGATAATAATTCTATAACTTTTAAGGATTTACCTTCTATAGAAAAATCTTTTATAAATAATAATAAGCCTAGCCTTATAAATAATAAGCCTAAAATATTAGTTAAAATTCCTAAAAAGCTAGCTAATTTCTATAAGGATTTTAAAAAATACCTAGATATAATAGCCTTAATAAATAAAGAAAATCCTATAGAACCTAATAATTATAAAAAGGCTATAAGCTATAATTTAGCTTATAAATGGCTTAACTCTATAAAAGCTAAAATAAATAAATTAATTAGGTAAAAAACCTAGATTATAACTTTCTTACTTAAAGAAAGAAAGCCTTTAAAAGGCTATTAGGTTTATAAAATAAAAATAAATAATAATAATAATATAATTAAATATAAATCCCATTATATAGTTTAAGGTTTTAACTAAATCTTTAGTATAGATTATAATAAGACCTATATATCTACTACAAGACCTAAGACTATAAGGCTTTTATTAATAATAGCTATAGCTAATAACTTCTTTATAATGCAATATAACATTAAAAATGCTTTTATAAATGCTAATATAGATAAAGAAATCTATATAACTATTCCTATAGGATTTAAAGACCTTATTTTAAAGGAATTTATAAGGGATTTTAATATAAAATACCTTAATAAAAAATATAAAAAAGAAAAAATAGCTTTAAAATTAAATAAAGCCTTATATAGCTTAAAATAAAGTCCTAGACTTTAGTATTTATTACTCTCTAAATTATTTAATAATCTAGGCTTTTACCTTATACCTTTTAATACTAAGGTTTTTATAAATAATAAGCTAAAAATAGCTATTATATATTATATAGATAACCTAATCTTCTTAGGGCCCTTTAAAAAAGATATAAATAATATAATAAAAAGTCTCTCTAAAGATATATCTATCTAGGCTTTAGGAGAAATAAAAGACTTTTTAGGAATATATATAACTATAGATAAAGAGAATAAAGGCTTATATTTATCTTAAAATAAATATATATATAATAAAATAAGAGAATTTAATAAGAAAAATATAGGAACTTCTAAAATACCTATAAGGAATATAAAAAGGCTATTAAAGGCTACTATAATTCCTTCTAAGGAAGATATATTATAATTCTAAAAAGAAATAGGTTTTTTATTATTTCTAGCTATAAAAACTAGGCCTAATATATCTTTTGCAGTAAATATATACTCTAGATATTCTTCTAAACCTAATAATAGCTACTTTAAAGCCCTAGACCTAATATAGAAATATTTAAATAATTATCCTAATTTAGGCTTATATTATAATTGCAATATAGACTTAAATAGTCTAAATAGCATTATAAGAGGCTATAGTAATGCTAATTAGGGTAGTAGCCTAGAAGATAGAAAATCTAATAGCGGTTATTATTTTTATTTATATAATAACCTTATAAGCTAGAAAACTAATAAGCAAACTTGCGTTATAACTAGTAGTTATAAAGCAGAGTATATAGCCCTAAGGGAGGCTACTAAAGAAGCTAAGTCTCTTAATTATATATATAAATATATAAATAAAGAGCTTTTTTTAAGTTATAATAGGTCTATACCTCCTATTTTAATAGATAACCTAGCTACTAAGTAATTAGCTAAAAATACAGGAAATTATAAGCGTTCTAAGTATATAGACTTAGCCTATTACTTTACTAGAGATAAGCTAGAAAAAGGAAATATTAATATTTTCTTTATAAAAGGTAAGGATACTATAGTTAACTTTTTTATAAAGAGCTTAGAACTTAATAACTTCTTAAGACTAAGAGACTTCTTATCTTTAGAATAAATTCCTATAATCTCCTCTTATTTTTATAATAAGGTTTTTTAGCCTTAAAAGGCTTTTCCTTTATAATCTTAATTTTCTTATAATATATAAGTTTTATTAAGTAATATATAAAAAGGGTTTTTATAAAGTTTTCCCTTATATAACCTAAGAGTTATTTTTCTCTTAATTTTACCTATTAAAGATATATAGACTAGTTATACTAGTTATATCTTTAAGGGAGGCTGTAAAATATCTTATTTCTAAGAAGGTCTTTTATAAATAAAATTCTAGAAAAATATGCTTATAAGATATAAGCCTAGGATTTTATTATCCTACACTTTAGCTTATATGCTTTCTTATAAACAGCTTACCTAAGCAATAGCTGCTTAGATAAGCAAGATATAAGAGAGTGTCAATACTGCCCTTTCTAGGCTTATTTCCCTTTTAGGAAGGTCACGTAACTTCGGACTTAGGGCTTTATTATAAGCCCGATAACGCCATTAAAGCCATAACCTTCCAAAGAGTATTTCCTATCTAGTTTTAAATATCCTAGTTTAAAACCCTATAGGTTTTAACTTTTATCATACTATAACTCGGCTTCTAGTTATCCATTACTAGTAAAACTAATAGAGTTTTAAAGCCCGGAATTTAAGCTATCCAATGGTATAACTTTTATCTAAATCGGGCTAATAAATTCCAATCAATTGGATATATAAGCTATAGATCCTCTCTTAAAGATAGCTCCTTAGATCTTTAACCAATACAAGCAACAAGAACACCAATCAGAAGCTAGTCCTTTTATTTTAACCCTATCTTACCTTTGACCCACTTTTATTGCTCTATGATTCCTTACCTAGCCAATTAGCTTTATATAAGGACTAATTCTACTACCTATTCACCTCCTATCTCTATCACCTACCCTATAGTCTTTAAAGACTATATTACCTCTATCTTTTAGTCTTTTACAAGATTAAAAATAACTAATTAATTAATAATATTAATAGCCCTATAGGACTAACTATTAATAATAGCCTTAGCTTCTTAATAGTTTAACTCTTTTAACCTATCTAAAGAATTTAACTCTTAATATATTATCTCTATACCTTACTTATAGATTTATTTCTTTTAATAATAAAGATATATTAAGTGAGATAATTATTTATTTATTTATTACTATAAGGTAATTAATTCTTTTTTTATTTTTATTTTTTTTAAATTCTAAGTAATACTTCTTAGCTACTAGGCAGGATATTACTAAAGATTAATAAAAAGATAATAAATTACTAGAAAAAAATTATACTTATTAACTAAAATTAACATACCTAAACTATTATAAGAATAACTATAGCAAATATACTTAGAATAATAAGCTATACTCTTAAGTATCTTATATTTTAGGTACTTCTAAAAATAATATAAATAAAATATAACTTTAAAACTTATTTCTTTAATAAGCTTAAATAAATAATAATAATATATAATAAATTAAGATTTTATTTTTAAATATATTATTAATATTATAAAAATAAATATAAAAAAAGATTAAATAAATTATAAGAAATTTAAAATAATTAACTTTAAAGACCTTAAGAATAAGATTAATAAAAGAGAGATATTATATTATAACTTAATATATATAAGTTATACATAGGGTAAATCCTTATAAATTTCTTACTAATTAAAGTATAACTACCTTAATACTAAAAGTAATTATAGTAATTACTTCTTTAATTATTATAATTACTTATATAATTATAGTAATTAAGGCCTAAGATATAATAATTAAATATAATAATATAAAGTATATAAAAGATACTTATTAGTATTTTCTTATATATAAGCTACCTTAGCTATTAATATAACTTAATTATACTTAATACCTTTAAGTATATTACTAGATATAACTTATACCCTTATTACTTAGACTATGCCTAGCACTCTCTGCTAATATAAACCTAGCATGACTAGTTTATTATAACGGTCAAGGTTCCCAATGTAGTAAACTATAACCGAATTGGTTTATGTTAGCAGTTGTAACGGAGCGTAACGTACTAAGCGTAGGGTGGCGAATCACGTCTGATAATATTAAGAAGTATTCTTAAGTAATTAAGTTGTATTAAAAGCTAGAGGGTTCTCTAGACATAGGGAAGTAGGAATGAGTGAAGCTATATATACTATTCTGGTTTACTTGGTCGATCATGGTCGAATACGCTCTCGTTCGACCTGTTCGACCATTTTAAGGTTAAGGTTTTACTAGGAGCGATGGAGCGCAAGGAGTGTTGCTCCCTTGTTCCCATTGCTCCTGTCGCTCTATCGCTCCTTCCCTGATTCGCCCGTGAGGCTGACTCATCAGCCTTACCATTTGGTTCTCAACAGGTCTAAGGGTTTTGCCACCCTTTGCTGCTTGGTCCCTTGGACGCCTTAGCTTGGGTCGTGACAGAAAGTCAGCATTGGACAGGCCCAAATAGGCACCTAACCTAGAGGCAATACAAGCGGTAATTAAGTTTATAATAGTAATAGAAAGACTAAAAAGAAAAAAGAAAATAAAATATATTAAATACTAATATTATAGCTAACTACTAATATTAAATAGTCTTAAGTTAATAGATTATGCTTTAGCTACTAGGAATAGGATATTAAATACTTAGAGAAATCGGCCTTTAAGTAGGCCTATTAAGTAGAGTTAAGTAAGCGGGGCTAGAAAAGAGACGAGCTGGCAAGAAGAGTGGGGCTCTCTTGGGTGGTCCGGATGAATAGCAGGGAAGCGAAGATAGCTTAGCGTAGCCACCAGCGGATGCCATCGCCGCCGCCGTGGGCTGCGCGAAGCGCAGGATTGTGGTTATTGTGGTGCACTTGTTAAGAAGATTGGTGTAATTAGTGCTACTTTCTTAACATCTGCATGCCAAGTGTCGCACTGAGCGTGCTGAAAGGATCAAGGGTCAGGTAAACGATAATGGGCAGCAGCAGTGTGTTGATTGATTGTTGTCTGAAGTTGTCTCTTGTGTGGGGTATTCCATCCCGCAGAGTTACTTAAAGCATACGGCTAGATTACTAACGCAGTTGTTTCATGAGGCCGTGAAGATCATGCCTACCCTGCGACACCAAGAAAGTAAGATGACAAAGGTAGGTGGGGCGGCTTGAATGCTTTGGCCTGGCTGCGGCTTCCAGGGTCATTTAGCTCCAGCCATTTCCAAGCTGTTCGATAAACTCCGCGGACGCCATCTCCCATCAACGATTGGTTATTAGAGCTCCTGGTCAATCACCTCACCGAATACGTGACCACCCACCCAGGCCTCTCCCTGCCCGCCCTGGCCTCTCCCTGCCCGCCCTCTTGGAAGGCTGTCGGACACCCCAGACATGACAGCGAGGGCGGTAAGCCGGGGAACCCACAGAAATGGAAGGCGGTGTGGCTAACCTCCATGCGGTAGCTCGGACGTCGTATGTCGGCCTCCTGCAGCCTCCTGCAACCTCAGAAGCCACCGTGCTGAACCAGTCCGGACCGGACCAGTTTGCAGAAATTGGGCTCAGCGCAACGGATGTTTTCCTACTGCTCGTTGGTGTCTGTGTAACAGGAAGGGAAAAATGCACGCGCTAGGGGAACCAAAGAATAACGGACCGAACGGGGCACTTATAGTTTTTCTTACCCCTATACTGCCATGCCGCCCGAGAGGCGAGATCCTCTGTACCCAGTAAGGTGGAGGTACATAAAAAAATGCTCGCAGCTCATGTCAACAAGGCTCCTCAGAGGCGGTTTTTGTGGCTGCGGCACCTAACGCTTTCTGGCGCCAGGTTTTTCAGCCCTCGCAATAGCTTCATGTAGGCTGCCTTGGCAAGGCTCTCCCAACGGGCGATTCAAAAAAAACCACGATGCCGTCTTTCGCTCACCTGCCAGCCTCCTTAACCTGTTTTCATGTATTGAACCGCTGCCATGTCTCAATCATATGACGACGCGGGCGATGGCGCCGTCTTCTTGGGTTTCTGGGTTGACCATGGCCGAGGCAACATCCTGGGCGCGACTCTCACACTGCGAGCGCGCCATGCACTTGTCCTTCTGGCCTTCCTGGCCGTCCTCGTGACCTTTGCAGCAACCCGGAGCTGGCTGTTCTGGCGCTTTCTACTGCACAACTTCATCAGCGGCAAAGCCGAAGATGCGTGTACTCCAGCTCTCCTCCGCCACAAAGTCATCATACGCAATGTCGTCACCCCCAGCGCTGTTCTCTGGAGCCTTCTTTCAACGTCCTCTCTGAAACCGAACACCCGCAAAGGCTCACAGAGGGGGTTCTTCCTAGGCCTCTTCAGTGCAGGCCACGTTCTCGCCTTTGCCGCAGCCAGTATCCTCACCTCGCAGGTCATCGTGGGCCAGACCGTTGTTTCCAGAATCACTGAAACATGCGGGCAGTGGACGACCACCTACGAGGGGGGATTTATGGAGGAAGACGTATATTACTTGGGTCTCGAGCTTACTCGCAACGCTAGCATCGATGCCGACAACTACGTACGGAATTGCCACAGCAACCGAGGCACGTCTAGGCAAATCATGAGCTGCAACAAGCTGCTGACGCGTGAGCTTTTCTTTCGCACCGAAACGGACGCAGAGTGCCCTTTCGGGGACAATGTGTGTCTCACGGGGAACCGACCCTTTGTCATGGACTCGGGCAACATTACCTTTGCCGATCTGGGCATCAACTCCAAGTTTGCGCGGGGCTTGAGTGTGCGACGACGAAGTACCTGCGCGCCGCTGGATGCGGAGCGATTTCGGGTTCCAAACCCACCGGAACTGGCGGCCAACGCCCTGGTCGAGTTCTCGACCTATGCTTTCTTGATGAGCAACGGCACCCCGATAGCACCGCAGTATGTCCGACACCCCAATGTCAGCGTGGATTACGATCTTCAGGCCTACGCAGTCGTAGTGCCGCCGGGAGTAAGCGGTGTAGAGCTCGCGGCACCTCTGCAAAAAGACCAAGATAACCACACGGTTAGCCTAGTTGTGCTCTCCGGCACCGGAATCAGCTTCACTTCGCCTAATGACGACCCGCTCTTCTCAGCGCAGAGGAAAACACGGAGCTCTGCCTACAAAATGGACAAAGCCGTCAACATGATCGGCTGCGACGAGCGTGCACAGCTCTGCAGCTCTCTTACAGGGAGATGCACGTCTTGGGAGGGTCTACCTCCTCTTTACCCCGACGCCCTATCCGTTCTTGGCGGAGAAGTGGCTGAGGACGATGCCATGGACATCGTGAGGTCAACCACGTTGATCCAATTATTGCTCCAGGCGACCTCGCTGCCCCAGAGCGTTGGCGAACGTACGGCCGCCTCCGCCCTGCAGGCCGGCCGCTACCTCTATGCCGGATGGCAGGTGCGGATCGAGCCCGAGCAGTGGAAGCGCGAGCTAGAATACTGGTTCGCCGTCGGCCTTGCACGCCTGCAGCTGGAAGTTTTTGGGACGGTGGAGAAGCCGCCTGGCGTCGACCCGAGCATGGCCGTCAACTTGTGGGAGAAGGATAAGTTTAAAGCTCTGAAAGCGCTGTGCGGGGGAATCAAGTTCACGTCGCCGGGGCACACGTCGCTGAGCACGCTGGGGTTCGGGTTCATCCTCGGCATGTCGGGCGCGCTGGTCCTGCTGAGCTTTGCGGATGTGGTGGTGCCTTGGCTGCTGCGCAGGCGCGGCTATGAGTTCCAAGAATGGGAGCAGACGGACATGTTGAAGCTGCTGGAAAGGACATTGGGGGTGGAGAGGTGTTTGGACACCGCTGCTGACCCCTTTCTCAACAGAGAAAAACCATAGATTAACTTGTACACTAAATCGACTCATTACCCTCGGGGCTTAAACTACTAAGAAAGGTGGCATATTAAGCTAGTGTGTGCGTGTGTATGGGTGTGGGATGCCTGGATAAGGAGGGCGGATATCTTAGGCTTAGCGGGCCACCCCTAAACGCACAGCCGGCTATGCGATTAGTAACTATTATATAAGAAGTATCTTATATATATAATTAAGATACCTCTTTAACCCACGAAGGCACTTATTATATATATAATTAAGCTATAATTATAATTAATTATACTTAAAGCTATTTATAGTATTATTTATTATTTATTAGCAGCGTATAAAAGCCTACTTATAGTTATAAAAAATATAGCTTACTTCTTTATATTACTAAATAATTAAGATATAAGTAAATTACCTTAATAAGTATAATATATAATACTTGCTCTTTGCCCTTAAAAGAGGCTTTTATTTAAAAATTAAATATAAATATAAAGATATATAATTATTACTAAGGGTAGTATTAAGGCTAGCTTAATATCCCTATCTTTATAAATAATATAATAATATTAATAAGGCTATTAATAATCTATTAAAATAACTAATATATCTTATAGCTTATCTTTAATAACTAATAAGTATAATATCCTAACTACTTTTAATATACTTAATAAGTAAGTATTATAATTAAATAAGTATTATATTTTTCTTAACTTTTGTTTTAGAAATTATAATAAAAATACTATAAACTATTTAATTAATTAAAATTATTTATTATACTTTTTTTTTAAATATCTTAATTACTACTTAATAAGTCTTTATATTATAGCTAAGCTTACTATAAATATTATAATATTAAAAACCTAATTATATTAACTTCCTTTAATTATTATTCCATGATAATTTAGCTATTACTTATATATTAATATTTATTTAATTAATTATTTCTCTTTCTTTTTTTATTATTATTACCCCTTTTTTCTTTAGCTAAGTCTTTTTTACCTTTTAGTACTAATTAAATATCTTATTTACTTATTTAAGGTCTTTAACCTTAGCCTTAAGTAAAATAACTTTATATATAATTATCTTTATTCCCTTAAAAAAAGATTATATAGCTTTTAAAATTAACTTTAGAGAGCTACTTTAATATCTTTTAATTTATTTTTTAAGGTATTTTAATTAAAATTAAGCCTTAAATATTATAAAAGACTAAAGAATATAGACTATAAAGTCCTCGTAAGGTATAGGGTAGGTAATAGACATAGGAGGTAAATAGGTAGTGGAATTAGTTCTTATAAAAAGCTAATTAGCTAGATAAGGGATTATATAAGCGGAAAAGTAGGTTAAAAGATAGATAAGGTTAAAGAGGAAAAGAAAAGCTTTTAATTAGTAGTCTTATTGCTTGTATTGCATGAGAGGATATAGATCTAAGAGAGGTTCTAATTCTAAGAGAGTTATCCTTCTTTTATAGAAATAACTCAGGATCTATTTATCTAACTCGGCCTAAAGTTATACCGTTGAATAGCCCTATTTTCGGCCTATCTAACTGTATAGAGTAGGCTTATACCGGATAGCTAGATGCCGTATTATAGTATAATAAAGTTTAAAACTCTACTAGTTATTATAAACGTGCCTTAACTAAGGCATATTTAATTTATATAGGCGTTTAGCGCGGCGCTAATAGCTCACCTATAAAGGTATATTTAAATTTACTTCTAAGGTATATTTATAAGAAAATTATATTCCCGATGTAATAAATAGCTAAAAATCAGTAATAAAGTAAAGGTTAATTTAATTAATTAATTACTACTAACCTTATATATCTATTATATATTATTAATAAGATATTAATATAATACTAAGATTTATAGTTATTTTAAGGTAGTTAACTCCTATAGAGTCTATACCTTATTTACTTTAAATTAGAAATACTAACTACTAATTATATATTACTTAGAGTTATAGAATTTAACTTAGGGTTATAGCTAGTATATAAAAACCTATAAATAGGTAATATTACCTCCTTCCTAAACTCTTACCTTTTATATTATTAATATATAATATATATATTATAATTATTTAATTAAACTATCTTTATTACTAAGCCTCCCTTATATTTACTTATAATAAAGTATTTTATATTTTATAAGGACTCCTTAATCCTTATCTATAAGATCTATTATATTACTATTCTTAGTAATAATATTTAGTAATATATATATTAGGTCCCCTATAATCTTATATAACTAAAGATTTAACTAATCCTTAAATAGGTAGAATTATTTAATTAATTAAAAAATACTAAGGACCTTAACTAGCTATTATATCTAATTTTATTAGGCCCTCTTATTACTAAGCTTAGACTGGCGAGAAAGAATAGGTTTAGGTATATATAGGACCTAATATATTATTAAGTCTATAATACTCTTTAATAGATATATAAGCACCTATAGATTAACTATAATAAGACTAGCGAGATAGGTAAGAAAAGAAAATTAGCTAAGGCTGTAACGGTGCACCTTAGCCGTTACGCCACAGGGCAAAAGATTAGGCTATAATCACTATTATAGCAATCATGGTAGTGCTTTAGCTGCCTATATAGAGGCTTACAGCGCCGTTACGGGTAACCAAGCCGTAACAAAGGCTCTTACCTATATTATTATTATATACTCCTTATTATATTAGTATTCTAGGGTATTTTACTAATAGCTTTTTAAAAAAGATCTCTATAGCGAGTATTTCAAGGTTAATATATAGTAGCCTAATATATAGCTATCTAATTAAATAGCTCTCTTTATATCCTTCTAGGCTAAGGCCCTTATTATCTATAAGAAAAAAGCTAACCTTATATAATACCCTAACTAATTTACCTAGCTATAGCTATAGCTTAACTAGCTTAGGTTAATTAATTATTTATAAGCCTTTACTAATAAAAAGAATAAGCTATAAAAGCTAATCTTAATTAATATTAAACTAAGCCTAGAGGAAATTAATAAGACTAATAATATAAGGTTTATACTTATTATATAAGTACTTAATTAGTTAATATAGGATATATAGGGCTTACTCTATTAATAAGAAATCCCTTATATAGCCTAGTTTAAAGTTAATAAGGTAGATACTAATATAATTAATAGGAAGCTATTTAGCTATTACTATAAGTATAAGACTAGGTGCTAATATACTTATATAGCTAAGTAGCTTATATTTTATATCTTATATTACCTCGAGCTTAATAATCTAACTAAGTGCCTACTCTTTAAGGTTAATTAATGCTAATAAGAGGTATATAATAATCTTATAGAAATCGCAGAAAATATAGCTTAATAATAATTAAATATCTAAGGAAATCTCTTTAATTAATTAGTTATTAAGACTTCTATTAGGCTCTAGGCTATGATACTTAGATTCTTTATCTCCCTCTTTTATTAATATACTAAGAATAATAAATATAATTATATTATAGTATTATTTATTACTATACTTAGTATTATATTAAATAGCTCTTAGTATAGCTATAATATAATTATATTATAGCTTTTTACTATTATTATAGTCTCTTAACTTTTAGTCCTTAAAGAGGTATATCTTATATAAGCTAGATCTATCTAAGATTATATAGCTATAGGGAAAAATATAGCTATTACTAAGAAGGTTACCCTTAGTATTCTTAAGCTTATTAAATATCTTATATTATAATACTTACTTAATAATATGCTAGGGGCTAAAGCTACCCTTATATAGTTTATCCTCTAGCTTTATAGCTATAGAATTATTACTAAGGCTAATATAATATCGCTAGGTAGGCTTTATTAGGATAGCCTTAATATTATTTATTAGGGAAATTAGCTATTACTTTAAAGCCTCGCTACCTTATAATAGTTTATTATTAATACTGCCTGCCTTATCTTATTCCATAACTTCTTTTTATAATAGGAATACTTATTACTTAATAGCTAGCTTACTTAATTACTATTAATCCTATAAGATCTAATTTAAAATAATCCCTATAATAAGTCCCTTAGTTATTTATTCCTTAATAGCCTATTCTAAGTAATAGGTAAATCTATAAGATCTTAGTTAATTACTTATATCTAAAATTAGCCTAAGTTAAAAAGTTAATAATATAGTATTAGTAGCTAGATTAACTTAGCCCTTAATATATAGGCCCTTTTTATATATTTAGATATTATTAATTAAATACTTAAGTACCTCCTTATTCTTATCTATATTATTAGTAGTCTTTTAGCGCGAAGTATAGAGATCTTACCCTTATATTACTATAATATAGCACTAAGGGGTATTTATAATATCTTTATAGACTATAATATAGTTATTTTTATTACTAGTATTTATAAGGGCCTCTTATATATATAGCGACTATAAGTTATTTATTATTTCTTTCCCTAAGAGGTTAATATATTATTAGTCTATTACTTATAGCTTATCCTATTATTTATTAAGGCTACTTTTATAACCTATTATTAAATTAAGTATAAACCTTCTTGCTATTCCTCTAGAAGACTAAGGGTTTAATAGAATATAATAAAAATAATAGCCTTAATATAACTTAGTTAATTAATTAAATATTTTATTACCTCTAACTAAACCTTAGATTTCCTAAAAAGGTAAAAGAGTAATAGGCCCTAATATAAGCTCTAGATAATATACTATAGACTATCTACCTATCGCTAAGGAATTTTACCCTAGCTTAGATATCCTAAATATTATAATATTAAGGTATAATTATAGGGTTTAAGTTACTTAATATTAATATATAGAGATATATCACTATAGCTATTAGTTATTATTTTATCTAGGATATTTCTATTATAGAGAATAGTCTCTATAATAAAGTAAATAATAATAATAATACTAATAAAATATCTAATTAGGAGGATCTTAGTAAGAAAGATATTATTATAATAGAGTAAACTAGCTATTCTACTTAGACTTTAGGTATAGTCTATAGCCGCGGTCTCTAAGAAGGAGACTTTAAGACCTATTAGCGCTAAGAGAGCTTTTAGTAGCTTAGCTAATAATAATATATCTTACTAGGTTTTTACTTAGCTATTTAAATATCCTTTATAGCCGCTTATTTTACTATAAAAAGGTTAGGTATTTATATTAATATAAAGTAGTTCCTATAGCTTTAGACTATATACTAAAAGTAGCTATATAAGGTCGACTTAAATCTTAAGCTAAAGAGGGTACTAGGTAATAATACTATATTTTAATTAAGCTAGAGGTTAATTATATAGGCTATTATAGATAATAAGAGCCTAATTATTATTATTATGCTAACTAGGAGTAATAAGAGCCTTTTCTTTTAATTACCTACTATAAGTTATACTACTAGAGTTACTATTATTATTATACTACTTATATTATTATAAGGAAATCTCTATAATTATATAAGAGATATAAATATTATAGCTAGTTAGTAGTATTTTAATTAGATAGTTAGATATATAAGGATTATCTTTATAACCCTAGAGGTAGCCTCTACTAAGTAATTCTAGAGTTACCTTAATATACTTTAGTCCTAGGCCTAGCTTAACTATATTATTATTAATAAGTACTATATTATACTTAAAGGTAACCTTAAATTCCGAGTAAAGCTAAGGGAGCTTAGCCTCTTAGCTTAATAATTTATTCTCTAGTGATTTAAGTAAAATTACCTATATAAATTATATTTTACTATCTATGCTTTAGAGTAATATTACTTAGAGTTAGATTAAGTCGCTAATTAGTTTAAAATTTCTTAATATTAGGGTTAGGGTTAGTTAGTAGCTAGTTAGGGTTAGGGTTATAAAGGAAAGGGGTTTATAGTTAAGAAGGACTGTAGGATAGTATTTTTAACTTATTTTATTTAAAAGCTTTAATTATTAGCTAAAGCTAATATAATAGATTATAGATAATCTTATATAACTTAATAAGGAGTATTAGATGCTTATCTATTATAATTATAAAGTAATAGTTTAGCCTAGTGCTAGTATTAAGTTATATTTCTAGTATAAGTATTAAATAATAAGATAAATACTAAAGGATATTAAGGATTACTATAGTATTATAGATTTAATTAATTTAAAACTTAGTTAATTATTAGCTAATAGTAATATAGTAATTAAATTACTTAATATATTATATAATTATAGCTATACTATATATAAGTATCTTATAATAATATAAGATAATATTACTTATTATTAAAGAGAGATAAAATATAAGGCTATAGAGAATTAATAAATTAAAGTTTAATTATAAACTTAAATATATAAAAAGTATATATAATATTAGATTATTTAAGACTATAATAATATTAATAATATATTAAATAATATTAGTATAATAAGAGATAATATAATAAAAAAGATTATTACTAATAGCTAGGCCGAGCTTAAAGTAGAAAATACTATATAGCTCTAGAAGGGCGACTTAGAAGAGGATATAGACTAGGATTTAATATAGGTAAAGAAATTAAGCTAGGTAAGGTATTTTAACTCTTAGGATTTACTTAATATTTTTAAAGTAACTAAGTAAATAAGGGTAAAGGCAATAATAGCTAGGCGAGTTTAGTAAAAAGATAAGTAAGTAGCTTAGGAATAATAATTATTATAGCGGCTTAGGTAAAGCTTTAATTATAAGGTTAATTACTATTATTAGTAACTTAATAGTATACTAATAGAGATACTTTAATAGCTCGTTAGTATAATAATAATAAGTCTAAGTAAAATACTATTTAGATAAAAAGGCAAAGAGGTATTAATAAGTAAGTATTAGTTTATTAGTTATTAGTATTTAAGCTTTTATTAATAAGTATATTATATAAGATATAAAAAGGTATTTAAGCAATAGGCTATTTACTTTATAGATAAGTAATAAAGCTTATTATATAATATAATAGATAAGCTTAAGGGCAATAGATTTCTTAGTAATTATAATAATAGCTTTTATAGTAATAAAGGTAAGAAAAATAAAAGTAATAATAATAATAATAAGGATAAAAATAATAAGGTAATAAATAATAAGGGCATAATAGCTTTATAATATAAAGCGCTTAATAAGGCTATTTATTTATTTATTATTACTTTAATTAAAGCTTATATTAGAGGCAATATATATATAAACCTACTACTATGCTTTTATATAGCATTAAGTATTTAACTATGCTTACTTAGTTATATAGAGTTATACTTATATACTAGTATATTAATAGTTATATTATAATAGGCTTAATTATTTTTTTTAGAGGTAATATTTAAGAATTAGCCTTAGGATTAAAATAAGCTTAGGGTAAAAATAATACTTATATTTTAGGATTAATATACTATATAGATATATATTAATACTTATACTATTATTAATATAATTATTAAGTAAATAATATATAAGAAAGATTAATATAAGAAAATAAATAAGTAGCTATTAATATAATAGGCTAAGAATAAAGAAGTATTATTTTATAATAGTAAGTAGATTATAGTTAATAATTTTACTTATATGCTTTATAGTTAGGTTATTAAAATATAGAAATTATTAGATTAATTATTTAAAGAGATATAAGAGAAGGTTAGCTAAAAGATTAATATAAGTAGGATTATTAATAGTATAATATAGCTAGGGGTAGGCTAATTATTTATAATTAACCTAAAAAATAATTAGCTAGAACCTAGGCTAGCTAAGGTAATAAGGCTAATAGAATTATTAATTTAAGACTTAGTATAAAATTATTAAAAATAATATAAAGTTAAGAAATAGCTTTAAGACTTATAACTACTTTATAAGGTACTTATAATACTTATATATATATAGGGTAGACTCCTAGGTTAGGGTCTAGAGGTAATAATACTATAGCACTATAACTTATAGTAGCTTATATAGAATATCTTTATAATAGATAAGTAGGTTATAATTATTATAGACTAAGATAAGATAAAAGTAATTTATAATAATACCTATAAGGTAATATAGTTTATCCCTAAGCTAATTAAGTATATAATAGTTAGATATATAATATAGTTAATATTAGCTAAATAGGTACTATAGTAGAAATATAAGCTAGCTAAGCTACGCAGAGAGTAGCTAGAATTTATATAGAGAGATAATAGCTTATAGGTATAGGATACTAACTAGCTTAATAAATAGCTAGCGCGAGTAATATAGGTAGGCATAGGGGTTAAGATTAGGGTAAGATAATATTAGCTAATCGCGATTAAAATAGGATAATAAATCTAAGGGCTAATTATAAAGTAGCTTAAGAGCTAAATAAAAAATAAAGATAAAAATAATAGAATTAATATTAATTTAATAATAAGTAAGCTAATTAATTATAAAGGAAATTAAAATATTATTTAGGATTTATAATTAATATATAAGATATAAATTATAAGGTAATATTATACTATATATATTAGCTTCCCTAGGAAGCTATAGCTAGAAATAATTATAATATTTAAGGAGATTAATAAGCTATAATATTAGTTTTTAAAAAGAGAAAATATAAAAGAGAAAAAGCTAAAGCATAAAGGTAAGTATAAAGGTAAGTATTAAGTAAAGAGATAATAAGGTATTAATAGCTTAGCTTAAATAATTAAGTATAAGTAAGTAAAGATTAATAAAGTAAGATAAGATATAAAGGAGAATATAACTAATAAGTTATAAATACTATTAGGATTAAAGATAACTTAGTAGTTTAATAAATAAGCTAAGAGTATATAATTAATTATATTATTAAAAATAAGTTAAATAATAATTAATATATTACTAATAAGAGCTAGAAAAAATATATTATTTATACTATTAGTAATAATATAAGAGATAAAAATAAGTATTATAATAATATTATTTATAGCGCTTATAGATAACTTAGTTATATAAGTAATAGCTATAGGTATTAATTATATCTAGTTTAGGTTATTATTATATACTAGGCGAGAAGGTATATTATAGGCGATATAGCTAATAGTTATTAATATAAATATTATTTTTAATATTAAATTTTTAAGATATATAAATAAGTTATTATATATAAGCTTATTATAATAAATATTTATTAATAAGTATTATATAATTATTATAGATATTAGGTATTATATTAAGCTAGGTAAGTTATAAAGCTTATATTAGTATAATTACTTAATAATATTACTAATTATAATACTTCTAATTATACTTAAGAATTAATTCTATAAGGAAATATTAGCTTAATTTATTATAATAATATAGGATTAAATAATAAAGTTAAATTATTAATATTAGGTTAATTAAGTTAAGCCTAGGCATAGGGCTATTAAAAAGTATATTATTAATATTATATA
>RZGL01000143.1:17507-45667 GCA_027886155.1 Fusarium paranaense | reverse complement strand
GTTAATTAAGTTAAGCCTAGGCATAGGGCTATTAAAAAGTATATTATTAATATTATATAAGAGCTTAATAAATAGATAACTAATAGTTAAAAGGGGGTAATATATTACTAATTAAAGGGGTAATATAAAGCTATAGCTAAGGAGATTAGCTATAGGTTTTATTATAGTAGTATAGATAAAAAGGACTACTATAAGGCATAAATAGTATAGATCGAGGGTTAGATAAGCTAATAGATTATAGTAATAACTAGTTTAAGGATAGAGATTAATATTAAAGGGATTATTATAATAGTTTATATAGAATAGCTATATAGCTTAGTAGATTTTATATAGTAAATAAGTTAAGGAGGGTAATAAGTAGGGAAAGTAATTAAGTTAATTATTATATATAATAAATAGCTATAGCGGGAGGATTAATATAATAGCTTTATAGATAATATTAATTAGGGATAAATAGAGGTATTTATATTAACCTTAAGATATTAAAGGGCTATTATTATAGTATTTATAGATAGGGTTATAGGCAAAAGGTATAAGGATATAATTAGGGTAAAGCTTTATAATTAATATAAAGCATTAAGATTAATTAGTAATAATAGGGGTAAGAGTTAGAGTAAGAGTAAGGTAAAAGAGGATAAGGAGAGTAGCTATAAGGATAATAGGGGTAAGGGGCGAGAGGTTTAAAAGGTATTTAGCACTAAGGAGGGTATATAAATTAAGATATTACTTTAGTAACTAAATAAAGTCGCGGGCAAATATTTAATATATTATATCTAGTATTATTATAAGGCATTAAAGCTAGGGATTATATTAGATAAATAATAATATAGGTAAAATAATAATTAATATAATAAAGTAATAGGCAAGAAGTATAATACTATATAGAGGAAGATCTAGTTTAAGGAGCTATTATATTACTTTATATATAAACTTCTACTAGATTAATATAAGGAAATATAAGAAAAAGAGGGTAGCTATAGATATAAGGATAAGCTATTACTAATAGTACTAATATATTTATAGAGTTAATAAGTTAGGGATATTATAAAGAGGTAGCTTAGGGTTACTATAAGTAACTTAAAGGGTTTTTATTATTAATTAGGGATAAAGTAATAGTTTTATAGGATAAAGGGAACTAATATATATATATTATAAGAGGAAATAATTTAAGAGGTATATAAGGGCGGCAAATATTAGTTTTAGGTAGGTATAGAGATAGCAAGGTAGATAAAGAAATAGTATAATATAAATTAAGCATAATTTAAGAAGGCAAGGATTATATTAGATTTATATTATACTATTAATATAAGAGAATACTATAATAGGTAGGTAATTCTAGTAGATAATAGATAAGATATAGAGGTTAGGAGAGATATAAGGGGGGTAGATAAGTTTAGGGTTAAGGTAATAGATATATAAGAGAAAAGAGAAAAAGAGAATTAGATAGAATATCTATAATATAATAAAAGGATAAAAGGAATAAAATGCCCCCTAAACCTATAGAACTAGCTCCCAGCAGGGGTATAGTAGCATAAGGGTTAGGGTTAGGGTTAATAGTCAAGGGTTAAGGTTAAGAGTAAGAAGAGAGGGTTAGGGTTAATAGTAACGAATATAATAGAAATAAAATGCCCCCCGAACCCTACTAAGTATTTAAGTCAGGAATGGGCTAAACTACCAGTTGGGGGTTATAGGGGCTGGCTAGTGAAAATGCGGGACGGGGTCCGGGGGTAGGACCGGATCGTCGACAGGGGTCCCAAACTACCACTGCCAAACTACCAATTTCCCCCTAAGAGCCTCAGGGTTATCTTTGTCTTTCCTAACTAATCGCCGCAAAGCAGCCCACGACGACGAGAGAGGAGCAGGCCCTACTTACCGGAGAGAGGGTTTCCAGGGCAGTCAGCGAGACACCGTCGGATCATATATCCATCGCCACCATCGTCAGTCGCGGACAACGCTGGATATCAGGGTATCGCTTAGCCATAGCGCGAGCCAGCGCTGCTATAAGATCAGATTAACAATCAGATATATCAATCAGATCAATCAATTCAGATACTAGTCTCGATACATCTGATACATCTGATACATCTGATATCCCTTAATTAGGCAGCCTTGCATTTCCATCTCCTGAGTGCGCGTAGCCCTCCCAAGATGTCACGAGACCCACCCGACCGCGGTAACCCCGGAAGTACGACCACACCAAATATGACGAAACCGCACCTATTCCGAAGGTATTCCAATGCGTTGAAGAGTGGTCTGACCATATACAGGCCGTATCTATGCATATATTCCGGCCCGGGTCTCACCTTGCCGTCGATGAGTATATAATCCGCTATACGGGCAAAAGCGATAACATAACGGTCATCAAAGGCAAGCCTAACCCCATAGGCTTAAAGATATGGGTCATCGCCCAATGCGGCATCTTTATTCGGTGGATCTAGCACGTTAAGAAGAAACCACACGGTGCCGCTGGCGTTGAAATTTCAACGCAGGAGTCATCATCGCAAGGCCGGTCAAGCAAGCAAAGAAAAGTCATAGTCGAAGCCCCTAATATAGAAGACGAGACTTTCTTACCGAATTCGACTCAGGCTATCGTTGTTGCCCTTGCAAATATGCTGCCAAAAGCGACATATCACGTCTTTGTGGATAACCTCTTCTCGTCGTCTCCCCTCTTCCGCAACCACGGCCTCGGGGCCACAGGCACGGCTCGCACGAATAGCGGCATCAACCAGGAACTCATACAAGATAAGAGCAATGACGGCAAAGTCAGGAAAATGTATGAATTTAATACGGTCAAGGCGATACTAACCCCTGACAACTAGGTGCTAACTTTAGACACTTTTCACTGAGAAATCCTTACTAATTCGTCTTCGTGCTATGACCCTAGGTTAACTAAATCGCTTAGAAAGACAATAAGCTTATGCTATTTTTGACCACCGTGTTTACTAGTGCCGACGATGAGCGTATTATGCGGCAGAGGAAAAAGCCGTCATCACGGAAATTAGAAGCCAAGCTAATATGCCGCTTTTTCGGTGACGAAGCTATCAAGATAATTAAGATCCCGATAGTGGCTACTAAGTATAACGACCAAATGTATTACGTTGACCGTAGTGACTAATTGAGGTCATATTATAAGTACGATCATCCCCTACGCCGTGGACCGTAGCAGCCACTTATATGGACTTTCCTCCTTGACGTGGCCCTCGTTAATAGCTATATTGCTTAACTTCACGGACCGCAGCTAAGTTGGAAGAGATATACCAATCAGAGGGACTGGCGAGAGTGCATTTATAACGAATTATTCAATGCCTACGGGCATGACAGTCAGGCAAGGCAGCGATACCGACCAGGAGACGAGCGTGATTGTTGAAGTATAAGTCTTAACAGTCTTCTGGGGGTAACCCCATTTTTGTTTTAACAGTGATCTACAAAGCCCCGAATTACAGAGGGAACACATGTTGTTGAATTGCGCAGTGATGCTGGGTGTGATTGATAAAATCAAGGTTGTTATTGTTATTGTTATGGTGAGAGCTCCCTAGGGGTTTATATCCCATGCGATTCCATCTAGGACTTTCAACTTTTAATCTAGGACTTTGTGATGTGACCCTGAAGTGAGGGGGAAGCTCCCAATTATTCCAATAGAATGCACAGTTCATTATGGTCGACGGGGAGATAGTTATGTAAGTTATACCGGTACCTACTTAACGCGCGCATTATACTAACATAAGGTTAGTCAGCTATCTCCCCCGAAAAACAAATAGGTATACTATAGCCTTAAAGCTACGGAGATATTTTTACTTAGGTTTCTCGTAAAATTTATAGCATCTATTAGAGTATCAATAAATAACCGACGGCGTAGATCTACCCTGCGAGGAGAGAAGACCAGATCTTATCTCTAAATTAGGGTAAATAGTAAGTCTATTTATAATAAAGAGCTTATTACTATTAGTAGTAAGTTCTAAGAAGTCATAAGTAATACCTTCGTGTTATTAGAGAACCTAAGGATTAATATAGTGCAAAAGAATAGCGATAAGATTATTAACCTTATTATTAAAGGTCCCGTATTAGTATTTAATAGCGAAAGTAATAGAATAGAACTTCTGGAATCTACTTCCACGGACTCAAGCCTTAAAGTAATAGGCTCTAGCCCTACTAGGGCGGATTCTACTAATAAAGATAGGAGTTCTTTCCCGCTATTTTATACTTTATTAGAATTTATTACTAAATCTTAGAGACCTATTTAAGCATAGCATAGATAGTAGGACCTATTATTAGAGGATATATAGGACTAGTACTTATTATAGGGGCTATATTTCTCTTTAGGCGAAGGCTAGCCAAAAGGATGAGACCTAAAGATATTAGCGGCCCTAGCGAATTATATAAAAAGCCTAAACTTTATGCCAACTGCGTACCTTAGAACCCCTAAGAGGCTAAGGTTTAAGTAGTCTACGAGATGCAAGGGTCTATTCCGCAGCCTAGTGAGATAGCTGCCAACAAGGTATAGTCGCAAGAGCTACTAGGCAAGGCGATATAAGAGTTTAAATAGGACTATTAGAGGTAGGAACTACGAATACTATGCGCTACCTGCCCGTTTCTAGTGGAAAAACCTAGGGGCAAACTCTATAGATTCTAATTAGTTTAGAAGTAGAAATAGGCCCCCATTTCTAGTCTATATTCTTAAGTAAGCTATAGATCCTCCACCCTCGCAAAAGCATAAAGCCGGCCTAAATCACTATAAGGGGGGGCTATACTGCTGCGAACTTAGGTACTTCAAGAAAACCGGGCCAGTATGACCGCAGTTTAAACAGCCGCTTAACCCATGCGCCAATACAAGAAGAGCAAGTTAGCTAATAGATAGTACAGTCCTCTATAACTAAGCTAAGGGGGCTATATTAGAAACATAAAAGATTTAAAATAGACAGCCCTAAAACCTCCTAAGCCAATCCATAGATTAAATACGCGGTAATACATTAACCGCTATCGATATCAGCGTCACCTTACTCATCAGACTCGACAGCACCTCTTCTTAACCCATCGCCCTAAGTGTATCCTCCTTGTCTAGTAGGAGATTCTAAAGTAATATCTCGATATTAATAGCTAGGCTAAGAAAGGAATTATATGCTTTGCTTAAGCTAAGGGTATACTTAGGCTAGTTACTGCTAGTACTTATAATATATTTGAGAATAGACTTAACCCCTTGCTAGATAATCTTTAAGAGCTATGTCTCTATGTCCTGCTTTATAGCTTTAAATAAATCCGCGGTAAATTAGACTATATTAGTTGTGGTATCCCTTAGAGCGTTTTTATTCTTCTACGCTATGGCGTCGGGCTAACCTCTGCGCTAGAGATATAATATTTGCCGTAGGATAAGCGATATATCGTTATAAATCTCGCTTAAACTACTAGAAAGCAGAGTATTATAATGCGTTCTAGGTAACCTAGCTAACCTTTAGCTCGAAATAACCCGCTTAGCATAGTTTTACAGATCAAGCAATGCATCAGAGTAAAGCCCTTGGTATTCTAGTAGATATTTAGTATAACTATATCTAGTTAAGTTTTAGCTAGGACTTTATAGTAAAGGAGACATAGACGGTAATACTAGTAAGGTATATGATTAGTATAGGTATAATAGTTTACGATAAATATAAGGATAGCTTAGGGTAAAAGTAAAAGTTATCCCTTACCTAAGAGTAATCTAGAAATCTCTATATACCAGCGCCTCATTTTAGCCATCTACTGCTCGTCTTCCTAATCACCCCTTAACATACCATAAGTTTTAGCTCCAATTAAAATCTATAGCTACCTTAGAAGACTAGCATAGGAGTAGTAATTTATCGCGTGACTTAGATAGAAGCTATTAACTCTTAGAATAGTAATAAATCTATGCCTTCCTAGAGGACGGACCCTCACTATAGTAGGTAACTTAAGTATATTATTAAAGCTCTCCCTAAGCCTAAGACTCTTAAACTTCTAGGCATCTCCCTTGCGGTTATTAGACTTACTTGCCCTTAGTAACTATATCTTGCCAGCATAGAGTAAGACATTAGGCTCCTTATCGCAAATAATCTACATCGACACGCGAAATAACTCTTCGAGCTCGTCATCTCGGATCTTTATAACGTCTTTAGACACATATAGCAGCAAGTCGATGATAGTAATATCGGTCTAAATATTAAGGGTTTCATAAGATACCGCCCTAAAAACGTCATATAGGGCATAAAGGGACTTATAGTCCCCAATAACAGCATCGAGGCCTTCCTCGAATAGGTAATTATATCAGGGTTACTATAGGGTAATAATAATACTGCCCTTAATTACTAGGCCTATAAGCTTTACGGTAGTTTTTATCTCATCACTAGATCGCCTAAGGAACCATCCCTAAGCCTCGATGTAGGAGATATAATTAGAGCGCTCTATTTAGTAGTAAGCGATAGGCTTAAAGAGTCATCGGATCCAGTAATCAATAGCCATATCAAGGCAGACTTTAGGTCTTATTTCCGAAGTCATTAAGTTAGCTCTACGGGAGGATTATAATAAGAAAAAAAAAGAAGAGAGTAATACTTTTTAAGTAATTATAGAGGAAGGTTAGAGCCTAATATATCTCTTTACACCGAGTTTCATAATATTCTATCATACCAACGGTCTATTCCGCTCTAAAAATGGATATACCCCTTCTAAGATATCGATATAGTATACCAAATAGCCGCTATGGCTATAAGACTTCCTCACGGTTAGCTCCATAGCCTAGACGCTACAGGATCCTTTACAAACCCTAGTAGCCAAGGCAAATAGCCTATAGGTATTATGGCTATAAGAGTCACGTCATTGGCCGGTAGAAAATAGGCTAAACATCACGGTAGCTAAGTTTAAAACATATTTAATAGGCTAATATGTTAAAATAAGGCTTAGCAATACGCACCTTTTGGATGGACCATGATAGATGCGATAGGCTGCTTCTCTTCCAAGGTTATTTACCCGTGGGTCTAGATTAAAAAGAGACCCACTATTCTAATAGGCGGCAAAATTCTAGGACAGGTGCATTATTATAGGACAATCAATTCCGGCTTTATTCCGGCATATAATAAATAGAGAAAATACTAGCTAATAGAGCTAACCTGAGGCTTATTAGAAATTATCTTGATTTTTCTCTGTGATGCGTGGCTGTTGAGAAATATGTTGTTAAAATTGAGGCTTCTCCTGGGTTGTGATTTGTATGAAATGATTACTAAAAAAGAGGAGATTTTGATGATTTTAGTGAAACTACTAGTTTTAAGAACTACTTTTTAAAAATTTAAATAGTAATAGGAAAAGCTTTGATAAGTAAGTCTATGTTCTTAATTTTATTGTAGATATTTTGCTTGTATTTATTTATGATGTTAAAAGTTGGGCTGACTTTGGTGAGGACCTGGCTAAAAAACCTATCCCATCCCATCAGTGGTCTTAAGGCTCCAATCTATACCTCACCCCACATTAAACACGTGATAGCCTTAGTACAAGCGGGGTATGAAAAGTTAGCTCAATAAAGCTATCACAGCTAAAACACTATAGAAATCATTTTCAAGTCAATAATAAATTCCCTATTAATTCCACAAGAGGCACAGGCCCTCAATGCCTATAATGACAAGAGCTTTATCAAGGAAGATCATAGCCACCAAATGCACCCCAATGACCCCACCCGGGTGGCTATTTTTCCGGCCGAAAAGGACCGCGGCACCAACTTTAAACCTTTCCCCGTAGAAACACGCAAATTTCACATCAGCACACCGCCGCCAACGCCGCTACAGCTATTCCAGCTTTTCCTTCCTATTTCCCTTATTAAGAGATAGGTCCAATACACTCAAAGCTGGCTCTCGTGGCTCAAGGAAAATAACGTTATTAATAGCTAGAAACACCCGATGATAAAGAACGCAAGGCTACGAGCTTAGCAAGTGTAAAATACTTTATTTTCTAAGAAGGTCTTTTATAAATAAAATTCTAGAGAAATACGCTTATAAGATATAAGCCTAGGATTTTATTACCCTATACTTTAGCTTATGCGCTTTCTTATAAAGAGCTTACCTAAGCAGTACCTGCTTAGATAAGCAAGATATAAGGGAGTATTAATACTACTCTTTTTGAGCTTATTTCCCTTTTAGGAAGGTCACGTGACTTCGGCCTTAGGGTTTTATCATAAGCCCAATAACGCCGTTAAAGCCATAACCTTCTAAAGGACATTTCCTATCCGGTTTTAAATACCTTAGTTTAAAACCCTATAGGTTTTAGTTTCTATTATGCCATAACTCGTCTTCTAGTTATCCATTATTAGCAAAACTAATAAGGCCTCAAAGTCCGGAATTAGAGCTATCCGACGGTATAACTTTTGTCCGAATCGGGCTAATAGATTCCAAGCAATTTACTATATAAGCTATATACCTTCTCTTAGAAATAGCTCCTTAGATCTTCAACCAATATAAGCAATAAGAATACCAATCAGAAGCTAGTCTTCTTTATTTTAACCCTATCTTACTTTTGACCCACTTTTATTGCTCTATAATTCCTTACCTAGCCAATTAGCTTTATATAAGGACTGATTCCGCTGCCTATTCTCCTCCTATCTCTATTACCTACCCTATAGTCTTTGAAGACTATATTTCCTCTATTTTTCAGTCTTTTACAGCAAGGGACCTCTGTTGCAGAAGTATACATATAGCTTGCAGTACTAATTTATATAGGTATACATAAGGAAAGGATTATTCAAAGCCACTAGGGTACTCTAAAGCCAGGGGAACAACGCCCTTTACACTCTATCATTAAGTTCATGCCCTATTAGAAGTTTCATATCCTTCACCGCTATCTTTGCCCCTTTGACTATACTAAGATAGATAAGACTATGCCTCTTCCGAAGGTATTCCAAGCTTATGATAAGTGGTCTAACCATATATAGGCTGCGTCGGCAAAGATCTTCATCCCGGGCTCTTATCTCGCCGTAGATAAGTATATAATCCGCTATATAGGCAGGTCTAATAATACAACAGTCATCAAGGGCAAGCCTATTCCTCGAGGCTTTAAGATCTAGGTTATTATATAATATAGCTTCTTTATCCACTAGTTCTAGCACATCACAGGCGCATAATATAGCGCTATTAGTATTAAGCTTCCTCCTATAAAGCGCCGCTGCACCCGCCGCACAAAGGGAGACACCACAGACGAGCTTATCCCATTAAATTCGACCCAAAGTGTCGTCGTGGCCTTAGCAAATATACTGCCAAAAGTGATATATTACGTCTTCGTTAATAACCTCTTTTTATCTATAGATCTCTTCCGTAGCCTCCGCATGCATGGCCACGGAGCCATAGGCACGGCTCGACCTAATAGCAGCATTCACGAGGAGCTTATTCACGATCTCAAGGGAGATAAACGGCTCAGTACTAGCTATAACTTCAACTAGACTAAGGTTATCCCCACGCCTAATAATATAGTATCACGCTAAGATACTTTTCTATATAAATCCCTTACTAATTTATCTTTCTGCTATCTCATAAGGTCAACCAAATCGCTTAGAAGGATAACCGCCTCGTCCTCTTCTTTACTACTGTTTTTTCCGGCCAAAAGCGCGTTAAACGCCGCAGAAAAAAGCCCACCTCTAAGAAGCCCAAAGCCCAGCAGATACGCCACTTCTTCGGCGATAAGGCTATTAGGGATATCTCTATCCCTGGGGTTACCGCCGGCTATAACGATAAAATAAACCACGTTGATCGAGGCGACCAGTTGAGGTCATATTATGCTTATAATTATCCCCTGCGCCGCGGCCCTTAGCAGGCTCTCTATTAGACTTTCCTCCTTAACGTTGCACTTATAAATAGCTATATTATTCAGCTACGAGGTCCTCAGCCGAACTAGAAGCAATTCATAACTCAGAGAGAGTAGCGAGAGTACATTTATAATGAGTTATTTAACGCTTATGGCTAAGAAAGTCAGTCACAGCAACATTACCACGCGGGCGATAAGAGTGACCTCCAAAGCCCTAATTTACAGCATAATCATATCAATCGAGAGGTCAATTATATCAATCGCAAGGTAAAGTCAAGCTGCCTAGCTTATAAGGGCTTTCGGCAGGGGCAGGTAAGGTCAAGAGGTAGGAAAATAAAGCCTCTTAGGGAGCTCAGCGGCAATAACCAGCGTAAGCAGACTTAATACGGCTGCCGCTTATGCAATATCGCGATTTATAATAGTCAAAATTATTAGGACTTCTATCATTATGTAATTTAGGTGCGGCGCTAAGTACCTTTCATTTGATGCATTTTAATTAGCCCCAACCCCCCGTCGTGACCTGCTTGGAGCCTTAAGACTACTGATGGGATAATAATGCACCTGTCCCAAGATTTTGCCGCCCACGAGAATAGTGGGCTCCTTTTAAGCCGAGCCCACGGGTAATTGAATGCGGGTCAGGCAGCTAGGGGTGGTGTCAACTACCTATATATGCACCGCCACCACTATCGACGCCGCCGCTGCTACCTTAATAACTTTGGAAAGGAAAGCTCGTTAGATGCCCCTTTAGCCTACCTTCTAGACCCCTATGTTAAGGATGGAGGCCTCCTAGCAGATAGATCACGGTTACTCAATTATCCCCGCTTTGTTTTTATTATCTCTCTGCCTCTTATATCTGTAGCTATCTAAGTCGCAAAATCAAGCAGAATATTCGCAGTTAATACGCTCCGACGATTAATGCCTTATTTTTCTCCGCTTTCGAGGCACTGGGCTTCCTCGTAAGCCCCCGTCACGACATAAGGAGGGCATTGGATCACCCGTCGACCACCTTACCCGTCTCTCTAATACGCCCGATAAGCGTGGAGTTACTTAGGGCTGACGGCCTAATGGAATGCTTGCTTCTTTTATTCGTCGCGTTAGTTGCCGTGGGTGATAGGCGCTTCGAGGATAAGGTTTAATTAGCTAGTATTATACCCATGACACCACTCGGACAGCAGTGGCTTGAAGGAAGAAGCAAGTCATAGACGTCTATGTCTGGTTGTTCAGTAGGGCTGAGCCAATCATTTCCCAACATTTTGGATCGGCAGTGGTGAGGCTGTGGGAGCTATTGATTGTTTGCTACCACACCTACAGGGGGCTAGTACTATGGAGGGCCGGGTAATGGCTTCCTAAGTGAGTCGTTTGGGATATCGCTTTCAAGCCGGCTGGCCTTTTAGTGCTACATACCATAATCAATTCTAGTAGAATTGGTTTTTCCCGCTCCACACGACAGTGGGGTAGACATGATTTATGCCAAGGGGGTAGATTTAATTCAAGCAAGGGGTAGACTTGGATTTTTGAATGCGGGCTGGTCACATGACGCCATGCGATGAAGGTCCGTACACGTCGCGTAAAGTGTAAGCTAAGATGTTCAGAGACGACCGCGCTTCTAGAGGCGTTGCTATTCGTAACCTCTCTTTAGCCTTGTAATCTCCTATCATGTACTAAGTAAGGATCTAAACCAATTACGGTTAGTATATAACTTAGCTCACTCTGATTGCAATAGACTGATAACAGAAGCTCACTAAGACCTCGGCAGTCTCAGATAGCGCCCTAGCAGTGGGGCAAGTACGGCCCGGTAGTCTTCGCGCAAGCAAGGAGATAAGTACTTATCACGTCATGGATATGGACCTTATTACAGCGGGTAATCGCGGACGCGCTGCTGTCATCTGGGCCCCACTTCCCGTCGGGCCTCATTCCTCCGCAGTGATCCACAATAATTATCCACAACGGCAAAAGCTATCAGGGTGCGATAAGGACGGAATGGTCTCCCGTCCCTGATCTAATATCTCGTCAGGATGCACGCCTTAAGCAATACAAAGAGGGCCGTTTGATTAATAACCACCGCTCGGGCCCCCCATTCAAAGGAGTACGTGCCCCCCCAAAGTAAGCTACTTTAGCTCGACTAAAATAACCTGTAGTTTGGATAGCAAAGTGTATGACTCTTTTGGTGTTGCTATAGGTTTAAGTATTAGGCAATAATAGTTCAGTATATTTCCGGTAATGCTATGTGAGATAAGAGAGCAAGCTTAGTCACGACTAATACCTATAATGCAGCACTCTGATTTTCCCTCTGAGGGCGAATAGATAACGCAGATCGTCCTATCAGCTCTAAGCGAGATACGCGGGGTGAGCCCGTCTGCCCTATGACGACCTAACCCTAACAGGGTATACAGGACAATCGACACGCTTTCAGCCACTCATTGCTGCAACCTTCCGTGTCACCTCAAACTAAGGCAAGATACCTCCGCACCACGGCCAATAATTCACAATCCGGTCTCCCTTACTGCCGAGTCGATAGTTCCTCCCTTACACTGCCCTACCATGATTTCTTATGCATCTTCCTTCAAGATATTTACGTCTTGCCCTCTTTCAGACCCAGTAAGTAACCCGCCCAGTTAAATAAAAGCATTCTTAGCTTTTAGGTTACTCACCTTTTACATTTGTCTATTGATCAAGCGCCACCGAAAATCAAATCCACATATATCCCCGCCACGGCTTAATCAGCTGCCTGCAATTAGGCACCTATCTGGCGTGTGCTTATTATATCTGCCCTGCTTATAAGACTCGACCCCTATGATAGGGCTGTTGTGGCTGCAGCCGGTTGAATAAGCCGTCAACGGGGTATCCGAGGAGGGTTCCCATCAAAACCAAAAACTATAGTGGATCGGCGCAATTGTCTCTTTCCCCGGAGAGGAGATAACGTAGGTTATCCCATCATGGTCCATGGTCCCTGTGCTTTGGAAGCTAGCCAAAGGGCACTTAAGCGATGTCCGAGAAGTACCACGCACGAACCAGCAAAAGTGGTAATGTTTTTAAAAAAAGCGGCAGTTCTGCCTTTAGCGAGGCATTTCTTATCCTGTCACTCGTCCAGTAATTGCCAGGCCCAAGAAATCCCATGAGTCCGCTACATTGCATGAATTCCGTACTTCGCTGATGCCTGAAATCGCTTCTGTGAGTGCCGGGGGTAATGAGTTCAGCTGGTACTTCGTATTCAAACCAGGCTCGAGTCGAACATTTGTTGGCTTGGCCACCCAATCACTGCAATGAAACACTTGTGGCTATGCTGGCAAGAGCCCAAGAATTGACGCAGCTAGCAAACACCTGCCCAGGCAGCGGCGAGCACACCCCGTTTCTCAAGTTCTGAAGCCCTCCCGCGTTGTCCAGACCCTTCGACATCATTGCTATCTCTATCCCTTTCCTCCGTTGTATGGCTCCCAAAGCCATGAATTGGAAGCAGCCCACTCTATGGCTTCGAGCGCAACTTTTGCCTTCACGATGACCTCGTACACGTATCGCCCTTTGGGGGGTGACTCCTACATCCGAATTCTGCGAATCAACCCTGCGCCAAGCGACGATCGGTTGTCAGGGACCCTCACCCATAAGCTTCTGGATGATAGGCCCGTCTACGATGCGCTCTCCTACACCTGGGGCGCTCCTGATATGTCCCGCACAATCATCATCGACGGCCATGAACTCTCCATCACCGCCAATCTTGACTCAGCCCTGAGGAGGATGCGATCTCGTTCGGGAGCAGAACCAACGACAATTTGGGCCGATGGCATATGCGTCAACCAGGGAGACATTCGGGAGCGAAATCACCAAGTCCGCCTAATGCGCCGAGTCTACAGTGAATGCCGAAGATGCCTGATCTACCTTGGCGAGGAGGCGGACGGCAGCGAGCAGCTTCCATTATTCATAGAGAAGCTTGTCGATTCCATGGTTCTGATCGCCAGAAGTAACGATGCCCGGCAAAGGTTTTCGATCGATTTGAGCTTGCCCAAGACCGAAGATGACGGTTGGAAGGTGCTAGCAGCTTTCCTGAGACGGCCGTGGTTTCGTCGGATATGGATTATACAGGAGTTCTGCCTTCCGGCCGATGTTCGAATGATTTGCGGTAGCTAGGAGATTCCGGGTGCGTATCTTGCCGGACTAGTGGGCACGGGTATAATGGAATTATCCGGTGCTCTCCTCGACACGCTTGGCGAGGAAGGGTCCAAGGCTATGCTAGCCCAAAAGATCCACCTGTGGCTCCGGATGTGCCTAGGACGTGACGTTGGCATACGGACTCTAACAGCCGAGAGCATACCGACTCCGACCTACGAGGGCATACTAAGGTGGTTAACTCTTATATGGCTTCTCGAAAATTGTCGCTTGTGCGACGCTACGGACCCACGCGACCATTTCTACGCCCTCCTTAGTCTGGCCGCCGATATGGGGGACTCGTCGCTTGTTGCCGACTACTCAAAAGGTCTCGAAGAGGTAGAAATGGAGTTTGGAGAATTTTTGATCAAGAGTGGCTTTGGAGTGTCCTTGCTATATGGCGCTTGTGAGGACCACGGCCGGGCAGGGGTTCTGCCATCCTGGCTCCCAAACTTCTGCGGTGTTGGTCAGTCTAGCTTGTCGATCTGGTCAAATAAGTTAGAGGAGAAGCTTGCAGCGAAGATTACATTCGGCTAGGATGCAAGGACTCTTCTACTTAGCGGTCGTCGGCTTGATGCTATCAAGGTGCTAGGAAGAGCGAGGGGCGGCGAATCCTGGTTAGATGGGTGGATTCAAGAGGTTGATTTACTTGTTGCTCAAGTGGATTCTTATCCTAGCGGCGTGGATACCGAAGAAGCGCTTTGGCGGACGATCACTACCAACAGATCAGTCGATGGGAAGACCCCAGCACCAGAGGAGTACTACGACATTTACAAACGCAGTCGAGACACAGATCTCTTTGAACGACATTATCGCAATTTATTTCCGTACGAAGCGTTGGAATCATTTCATGAAGTGTTCCGGTTTCACCACGCTGTTCGAACAGGAAGATTCTGCATCACGAACGGTGGGCTTTTCGCTATGGTTCCCGACTACGCACAGGTGGGCGACGTAATATTCGTGATCGAAGGAGACCCCCAAAGGGCTACGTTTGTGATTAGACGGGAGCCGGGCCCAGAAGACTTCGTCTACACATGGGTCGGCCATGCATATGTCCACGATATATGGAAGGTGCATAACTATGGCAAGTTGGGCTGGGAGGATATCGTTCTGAGATAGCCAGGTCTCACTACAAGATAGTTAACATGCATGGACAATATCACTTTACCTGCTGCAGTAGTTCTTCGACCTTGCGAGAGAGTTCCTGAATGCGAGGGCGGAATTTGACGGATGCGGCTTACCCCGCTCTCAGGTTCACCGGGCGCCGCTTGCTAATGGGGTGGCTGATGCTGCAAGACGCCTGCACTAGGGCGTCGATTGCGTTGGGTCCCAGGGGTCTCATACCCTTTGTCAGCGATCAAAATGCGCTGTGCCCAGTTGCGGCGCCGTAGCCGTGGCTGACACTAAAGTATCGACCGGCGCGGATGAATAGAGGAGGAAGAAGGAGTGGCAAGGAAGTTGGGGGCCAAGCACCTGTGAGCAGGGTTCGACAGTAGGGGTTAATAGCTGGTACATACTGCTCCTGTTAGACGTTGCTCCCGTGGTACCTCCCCGCTACAGGTACATCCTTCAAGGCCACTCAAGCCACAGACTTACCCCGCAACCGCTAATCATGTTAACTAAAAATCCAGCGATACCTATTTCGCCTTCTACTATAGCAACCTCGCTGCGTTCTAATAGCGTAAGGGCTTTAGATAACTAATAAGCTGCTAATTTAATAGGCGGGGCTGGTTAAGATAGAAAAGCCGTGGGCCTAGTCGGTAGTCGCTTACTTAAAGACCTAACTAGTACTAGCCCCTTATATAGACACGACCGGTCGTGCCGTTAAGATCACGTGACTTTCGACACGGCCGGCCGTGTCTATATAAGGGGCCACTAGTACCCAGGGGATTAGGTAAGCTAGTTACGCAACCCCTCTGTTTATCACAGAGGGGGCATTATAACCTATAACTACGTTACTACTATAACCGCCTCGCATACCATAATTGCCTTATTTCTTTACTAAATAAAGCCCAATTTTAATAAAAAGGTTATTAATAAATAGCGCTTAATCTAATTAATTGATTTTATTAATTTAAGCCTTCTTAAGGCTATTCCTATATTATTATATATAAGTAAATGTAATGCCTAGTCTCAGGCCCGCGACGGCGGCATAGGAATTATTATCCCGGCTACCATAATATATACCTTAACCCTCTCATTATCTAAGTAGTTATTAGGCACGCGATTATAGCTAAATCTGCCCTAATCTTCTCGGCGTAATAGATTTTCTTTTTAATTGCTATTTCTAGGCAAATAACCCCTACTTCTAGCTATTAAAGCAGCTTATATAAATCCTTTAATCTATATATTTATAATAACCTTAATATTATTATAATCCTCCTCCTTATTACTAAGTAATAGTGGCATTAAGTCTCTTAATAATACTAAGAGCATATCTTTAGGTATATTATCTAATTAACCTCGCAAAGGTACTACCTCTCGCAAGGCTATAGCCTTATTAAGGTTAGCTAAATAGTTAGTGGCCTCGGGAATAGCTTTAAGAATATGCTAACCCTAAATTTAATACTAGAAATCCTATTTTTCCTTATTATCTTTAATCTAAAGGCGCCTATGATTCTCTAAGGTCTTTTTTTCTATCTTAGATATTATTCTTTAGCGATTAGCCTCCTATAAAGCTATCGCGGCTACTTCTATGGCCGCCTTTTCTTTCTTTGCTTTTATAGCTGCGCCGCTATGGAGATGCGGCTAGCTATTATTACAAAGGTTCTAGAGGACATTATTTTACTGCTGAGTTAGCCTATTAGAGTCTAGTCTCCGCTACTCTTACTCTTATACTTTAATAATATACTTTAATTCTCTTATAGTAAAAGTATTATCTTTTATGCCCTTAATTTAGCGATAACTTTATATACGGCGTCCCTTAAGTTATATATATTCCTTCTATAATATAATAATATTCTTATATAACTTTATATTATAATAGAGAGATTAATATATATTTTAGTATTCTAGATAACCTTCCGCGTTAATATATTAAGGAGGGATATAAACCTTTAAATAGAGTAATTAGAGAGTTACTTTTTAACTCTCCTTAGGGTTATTTTATCCCTATTTAATATTACTAAGAATAGAGGCTTCTCTCGCTCTTTAGTATACCGGCAGAGCAGGCCTAGGATAACTTCTTAGTTAATAGGGAAGATACCTAACTTCTTAAAGCTAATATATATATAATAGGCCTTAAAGGCGGCTATATATATATAATTCTACTAGTTTAGAAAGTTAAATTAAGAGATCTAAATACCGCTAGCTATTATAAAGTCCCTAAGAGCATATTTTTATTTATTTTTAAGGTATTAATAAATACTAATATTAAGAGGTTATAGGCAATAACTTAGGTAACTTAGGAGGTAATATAGGATAATATTAAATATTCTATAATATTATATAAATTTAGGATCCTTATAAGTAGAAAAGGAGTCTATTAGTAAGAGCTAGTATAAGGTTAGAGCCTTCTTAACTTAGTAATAAGGTTTAAATATATATTCCTTATTAAACTAGGACTTTATAATAATTATTAGGTAATTAAACCATTCCTTAATAAAAGATCTAGCAAAGGTCTCGCTAGTAGCAAAGGAATAGTAATTAAAGTATTATAGCTACTAGATAACTTAATAAGAGTTATTATAACCTATATCTATAAATATAAGGATAATATGCTTATTAATATTAGTATGTATATATTTCTCTAATAATATCTTTGCCGTGAGTATTAGGAATAAAGGAATTAACCTCTTAGCTATGCTAACAGCATTAATAGACATCAAAGACTCTTTATTACTAGGTTAAAAGATAGTCATCTATATATTTCGTTTTATCTAGGTAAAAAAGAGCTTTAGGCTATTATTTATTTACCTAATTTATAAGGGGGTCTTATTAAAGTTCTAAAGGTCGCACTTTTAGATACTAAGGGTGCTTATTAGGGCATTAAATTCTATAAACTAATTATTAATATATTATATATCTATCTCGGCGGCGGCATAGGTAACTTCTTAGACCTTTAGGGACTTATATTAAAGCTCTAGATAATGCTTTTTAAACCTCTATACCTATGATACTAATATAAGAGGCTATAGGTTATTAAGTCAGTATACCTAAAGGAAACTAGCATAGTTATAGATAGAGGCTTCTAATATAGCAAAAGCGCTCCTCTTAACTAAGCGGATAAAAGTCACTAAAGCCTATTCTTCTGGCCTAGTTAGGGCAAATAGAGTTCCTCCTTTAAAGTTAGAAGGCAGCGGTTTCTTAGCTTTTAATAGATATATATATTTCTTTATTAGGGCAGCATTTGCGTAATAAAGCGCAGCGGTATTACTAATACTATATTTACCTAGGGAGGGGTTCGCTAGAGTTATTAGTGGCATAGATGCCCCGGATAGATATATATGCGCCGCATGCACCGCAGTAGCGCTTTCTTTGGTTAAAAATTAAGGCATAGTTAATATTAATTAAAAATACAGTCTAACTTTAATTTAAAGCTATTTGGACTTTAATTCGTAAAGAAAGGAGGCAATTATGCTGCGCAAGGCAGTTATAGTAGTAACGCAGTTATAGGTTATAATGCCCCCTCTATAATAAACAGAGGGGCGGCCTATTATTAATTAGCCCCCTAGGTATATAAAGTAACTTATTAGTATTTATAATAAGGCGAGACAGGAAGCTTAGTTATAGGCAATACTTATAATATAGCAGGAGATTTTCTTCTTTAAGGGCGAATTAATATTACAGGTTATCTAGACCTATCTAAGCAATCTCTGCGGAGCGGGCCGGTCTGCCTAACTGCGATATAATACTAACATAGTATGCGGGGTATATTGCCTTATAACTAAGGAAAGATATAATAGCTAATAATTACTTATTTAGTCCCCTTATTTTAATTACTCGCTTATATTTATTAGTCTATTATAAGTATTACTATATATATAATAGCCCTATGCATCCGCTACGTGGTTAGCTGCCCGCTATTTAGCCCCTATGTAGCATATGCTGAAATCTGCTTTGCTTACCCTTTGACGGGACTGTTATAGCTATAGCCGGTTAAGCAAGCTGTTTTTAGGCTTTTAATAGGGTTTGCCGAAAATAGCTATAAACTAAGGCTATTTTCTTTTTCCTTAGAGAAGGAATAACCTCTATTACTATCCTTTTAGTAACCCTAGCGCCTACTATATAGTAAAGCTATGCCTTAAAAGCTTTAGGAATAGGCTATATAGTAGTAATGCTATAAATATAAGCGCGATAACTTAAATTAAGGCTATTTTTAGCTTATATCTTTCTAAGAGAAATAATAAGTATTAAGGCTAGGTTAGATTTAATTATCTTCTTATATATATTATAAAGCAAATTCGCAAATATTAAAATTATAATAACTCTATATCTATTTTATACTTTCTTAGCTAATTAGCCAAGGACTATCTCTAGTTTATGCCTTTTTACCCTTAACTTACTAATTTATTTCTTAATAAACTTGGTAAATATGTCTAGTAGTAGTCTACCCTTAAGGCTCTTAAAAACCCTCCTAATATATATATATCCTCGCCTACTAATATACTAGGCGGCCTTAAGATAATCTATAATACTAAATACTTAAGCTAATAAGAGTTTAATTAAGTAATTAAGGCCCTTATTAATAGCGCTAATAATAGCTACTTTAATATAGAACTATACTCCCTTACTCCCTTACTCCTTTTACTTTTATATATAATATAGCTTTAATATCTATCTTGATAGATAGTACTGAGGCTCTTAAACTATATATATATTTAGACGCTAAGTTTCTTAATAATATAGAAGTTAATATCTCTCTTGTTATATTAATTAATAGCTAAGATATTAGCTTATATCTAAAAGAAATTAAAAATTAAGCATAGAGCTAAGATCTTAATATATAATATAACTTATTATTCTTTTCTATTTTTAAAAATAAAAGTAATATTCCTTATAGTTCTTTTACTATAAATAATATATATCCTCGCTTTAATATTACTATACTTAAGTTCTATAATAAGTCTACCCTTAAAGTAAGGAATATAGCTATACTTAGGAGCTCTAATTTTAAGATTAAAAATAATAAAGATATCTTTAATTTATACCAAGTTATTATATAATAGAATACCTATTGCTAATTTATATTAAAGCTATATAAAGAATATAAGTAATTTATATCTTAAAGTTACCTTTTATTTAAGCTAAGATTATAAAGAGGCTAACTTAGAGTTAATATATACTAAGAATTATATTATTATTATTAATCTATATATCTTAATTAAAGATATATTAGTAAGATTAATAAAAGTCCTAAGGGAAAGGCTATATAAAATATTTATAATTTTATTATTTTCCCTATTTATAGTAAATATAAGAGTTTAAACTCTATCTATAACCTAGATAATAGGTATAAGAATAACTCTCTTTATGCTTCTAGGCCTTATAAGACTATATATCTTTTCTTATTAGGTAGTAATCTAGATACTAAGTTAAATATTTATTAATTTAATATTGCCTAAAGCTATTTTAGTCTTAATAAAGACTAGCGATAGGTAGGTCTTAAGGGTAAAATATATTATATAATTAATAATTACTTTAGGAGAGGAATTTATAATTAGGTTAATAAAGGCCTTAAGGTCCTTATCTAAAGTAAGAATAAATATAAAGTTAATTATCTTATGGATTAAGTTATTAAGCTTTTTTTATAATTATAATATATTAGATTTAGAAATAGAGATTATACTTCTTATATCTAAGAAACTAGAGCCTATTAGTATTAATAGAATATCTTTAGAATCCTAAACCTTAAAGGAAGGGCAAAAGGCTAAGATAATCTAGGCTACTATAATATTCTTAACTCTAATAGAAGAGAATAAGGTAAGTTCTTTAAGAAGAGGTTTATAGATGTCGCTATTTTAGGCTAGCTTAGTGCGATACTATCGGCCTAACTTATTAGACTCCTTAATAATCTTAAGGATATAATTATATCTTTCGGCGATAGATTTATTCTAGGGCTTAGAAGCTATTTTAGCAGCATTAGAACTTATAGTACTTTTTACCTCAATTAGTTCTTGCTATATATAAGGTTAGAAATCTTTATAGCTTACGCCTAGTATATCTATAAGGGCGGCTAGAAGAACCTCCTCGCTATATAATATTATAGCGAGTATATTATAAAGATTATAAATATTAATAAGAAGCTTAGCTTTTATATCTATTACCTTCTTAAATATAATAGGCTAGCTAAGGGCTAATAAGTTAGCTATTTTCTTATACCTCTTTAACGGTGATTTATTACCTACTTATTTTAGTAATTAGTATTATAATTATTATTAGTGTAATAAGGCTAATAACCTACTAGGCTAGGACTTTTAATCCTTAGCTATCCCTAGCGTAGGTATATAGGGCATATTGGTAAGTATATTACTATAAGATAATAGCACTAATATAGGTATAGAAGACCTTATTTTAAGTAAGAAAGAAAGTGCTAGACTCTGGTAGGCATTGCTATTAGTATTATTTATAGCGCTAAACCGTTATGGTTATATAGGTATCGCATTAATATTACTAAAAACATTATTATTTTCTTCTTCTCTCTATAGGCGTTTTAATAGACTAGGTATATCGCTAAATCTATGCTTTACTTTATACTTATTAATTTCCGCGGATTTCTAAATTACGAAGGCGGGATAAAAAAGAGCACTCGCGGTTTTAATAGTCTTAATCTACGCTTAAATTATATCTATATATATATTAAATAAATTAATAATAGTTATAAAGGTATTAATAGATATTAGTGCTATGCTTAGATATTATTTAATATATTTATTTTTTAATTTTACTTTTTAATAAACTAGAAATTTAATAGCGCTTAGTTGCTAATAGTAATAAGTAGGGCTATTATAGATATTTATTATTGCGGGCTAATAATACTCCCCCCTTGCTCTTAATAGGGTTATTATTTTTAGATACTAACTTATAAATAAAATAAATCAGATATCTATTAAGTAGCTATTAACTTAATATTAATAGATATTTTTTTTACCTTAGTTTAAGAAAAATAGCGCGGTTATATAATTAATCTTAAAATATACTATGCCCTTAATAGCTTAAAGCTATAAGAACTAATAAAAGCAATAATATTATCACTAAATTAAATAGGTAATTAGTAATAGCCTTACGCTTCTAAATATCTTATTAGGGTCTTATATAAGAGGTAGATAGCTAAAACTTTACTTAAATAGCTTGATAGTAGCAGTCTTAAAGGTATATATTAAATTATAGTGCTATTAGATATACTAGGCAATATTAATTTATAGTACTATACTATACTATTTATAAATAATAATACGCTAAGAAGGATTATAGTAAAAGAGATCTTAAAGTTCTATAGTAAAAGGTAATTATATTCCGCTAGTTATTTAATAGTATTAGCTTTTAAGGGCTATTAGAAATAAATTTTAGGTTAAAGCTATAGCAAGGAGGGTTAGTAATGTAAGAAAGCTAAAGTATATATTTATATATATCTATATGTATTAGTAGCATTAGGAATATAGGTAAACTACCGATTGAAATGAGAAAGATAGGTTGCTATAGTATAGGTATATAGGAATAGACTAGAGATAGATACTTATATAAGAAGCGGATAGGGGTATGTAATAATTAGGGATATATAATAATTAAGAATAAAAGAGTAGGGTTATTCTATGCTAATGATATCTTATAGAAATAAAGTATATAAAATATTATTTAACCCTTAATATTTATCTTTTAAAATTTAATTTTTAATATTTTTAATTCTTACTTCTTTTCCCTTTTTTTTCCTTTCTTTCTTTTTTTTCTCCAGGAGCCTAGCTAGCTAACCCTAACCGATGTTTAAGTCTAAAATCCGCCCTTTACTAGCTAGGGTTATATAACTCTCTTTATATTTCCTAAGACCTTATTCTCTAAGTCTCTTACCTTATAGTTAACTTCTCTTATACTTAGCTTCCCCTATGCTTAGCTTCTAAGCCTTATATCTATCTTAGCTACCCTATAGCTATTTTTATTCTTATTTTCTTACCTTTTATCTCTTATCCCTAGCTACCCTATACTTACCCTATAGCAAAATGCCCTCGCAGGCATGCCCGACCTGCCAAGGCAGCTATAGGAATATCTTAGAGTATATACGCAAAAAACACCCTGCCGAGACCTATACAAATCAGCAGCTACAGCCCCTTAGCTTAGTCAGCTGCCCTTATTGCGCTATAGCCTGCCAAGGCTCTCACGGCATTAAGACCCATAGTGCTAAGATCCACGGCATAGAAGGTAAAGCCTATATTTCTACCTTACCTAGGCCAAGGACCTATTACCCTCAAAGGGCTATAAGTGCCTCTAGGGCCTCTTTAGCTTCTTCTATTAGCCCTACTAGTCCTAATCAGGCTAGCCCGGGCTTAGTTAGCTATAGAGGCCCTATAGGAAGAAAGAGACTAGCGAGAACCCCTTCTCTACAGCTACAAAGACCTATAAGGCAGCAAAGGCAGCTACAGCCTAGCCCTACCCTAGAGGGGCCTACCCTAGAGGAGCTTACCCTAGACCAACCAAGCTCCAGGGAAAGCTATAGGTCTCTTTCTAGCTATAAAGAAAGGGGAAGACCCTCTAGCCCTAGGTTCCCTAGCCCTAGGTCCCCTAGCCTCTCTAGGCCCTCTAGCCAGGGACCCACTCTAGAGCCTCTAGAAGAACCTACCCTAGAGCCCCTAGAGCCCCTAGAGGAGCCTACCCTAGAGGGGCTTGAGGAGCCTACAGAGGCTGCCGAGCTTAAGGAGCCTGCAGAGGCTGCTGGGCTTGAGGAGACTGCAGAGGCTGCCGAGCTTAAGGAGCCCGCAGAGGCTACCGGGCTTGAGGAGCCTACCCTAGAGGGACCTACCCTAGAGCAGCTGCATAACTAAGCTATAGCCCCAATCCTAGCCAAGGCCTCTATGCAGAAGCTGCTAGCTTTTGCAAAGATCCCTATACTAGAGAAAAGGCTATACGCAAGGCAGGCTGCTATTTTCATAGCTACAGCCTATAAAGCTATAACTACCTTCGTAAAGAGGCCTACTAAAAAGGCCCTATTGCATTTCCTTATCTTGCCTAGGCTACTAGGGTTAGGGTTATAAAAAGGAGGCTTAGCTACCCTTCTTAGGTCCTTCCCTTCTAACCTTCCTACCCTAGAGAGCCTAGAGTCCCTTAAGCAGCCTCCTAAGGCAGCTAGACCCTCTATAGCCCCTAGCCCGGCTCAGAGGGCAACTAGGCTACTAGAGAGAGGCTACCTAGGCCGGGCTACTAGGGCTCTTATTAATCCGACCCCTATAGCACCTAATTTAATAGAAAATAGGGCTAGGCTACTAGAAAAGCACCCTATTGGATTAAAAGACCCCTTTTAAGGCAAGACCCGCCTAAGGGCTAGCTAACCAATTACATTAGAGATAGTTATAATAGCTATAGCCTCTACAGGCAAGGAAAAGGCCCCGGGCCTTAGTGGCTGGACTAGGCCCCTTTTGGACCTAGTGACTAGGAAAGATTCCCCCCGTAATAGCTTTCCTAAGGCTGCTAGCTAATATAATTCGCTAAGGCACAGCCCCTAGCGCCTACTTATTATGCGCTAGCTGCCTAATAGGGCTTAAAAAGCCTAATAGAGGGATTAGACCTATAGCTATAGGAGACCTAGTCTATAGGGTAGCTATAAAGGCAATCCTAATAACCTCCTATTAGCTAAATATACTCTTACCTTTCTAGCTAGGTATAAATAGCCCAGGCGGGGTTGAACCTGCTATTTTCCTTCTCTATGAGGCTATTATAGGTCTAAATAAGGCTAATTTCTAGCAGCTAGCCTCTATAGACCTTACTAATGCCTTCAACTTAGTAGATAGGGCTTTTATAGCTGCCTCCGTAGCTATATATGCCCCTACCTTCTATAAGGTAGTAGCTTGGGCCTATAATAACCCTTCTATCTTAGTCATAGAAGAAAGGTTAGCTATAGCCTCGGCCAAGGGCATAAGGCAAGGTAACCCTCTTAGACCTCTTCTTTTTTCCCTTGCCTTTCGACCTACCCTAGAGGCCTTAGCTAAGAAGCTGCCTAGGGCAACCTTAGTAGCTTATCTAGATAACCTCTATATTCTTAATAAGGCTCTGTAAGGCACCCTAGAGGCAGCTAAGAAGGTCTTAGAAGGCTCTCCTTTTAGCCTTAACCTAGCAAAAAGCAAGGAAAAGGCTATAAAAGACCTTAAGCTAGAAGGCCTAAAGGCCTTAGGCACCTATATAGGCCCTATCCGGCCTAGAAGGGCCTTCTTATAAGATAAGCTAGCTACCCTATAGGAAGCCCTCGAGGCCCTATAAGACCTCCCTAAGTAGCACTCTTTGCTTCTTCTTAGAGGCAGTATTTAGCTTCTTCTAAGGCACCTTTAGAGGCAGCTAGACCCAACGGGGCTAGAAGACCTCTGGGAAGAAGCTGATACCCTTATAAGGGAAGCTATCTTAGCCCTAGTGGCTAGAAGCCCTAGTAAGTGCCCTAAGGAGCCTAATCTGAGCCTTATAGCCCTTCTAGTCAGAGAGGGAGGCCTAGGAATACCCTTGCATAAAGACCTAGCCCACGAGCTATTCCTAGCAGCTAGGGAGGCCTCGCAGCCTACCCTAGACCTCATTAGGAAGCCCCTAGCCCTATAGTTAACCCTAGACCCAGGCTAGCCTAGGCTAGGAAAAACAGCATAACAAGTACTAAAAAAAGTAAATAAGGCTAGGCTAGTAGGCTTCCTAGAGGGCCTTCCCACTAGCTATAGGCATGCTAGGCTAGAAAATGCTAGCTATCTCGGCTATAAGTGGCTAGGAGTCTTGCCTACCTAAAAAGCCCTATCTTTTATAGACTCTGAGATCACTAAAGCCCTCTAAAGCCGGCTTTTCTACCCAATCAAGCCTATTAGCTTACCCTGTAGCTCTTGCGGAGCTATAGCTGCCTTAGGCCATTAGGATACCTGCAAGGGTGCTAATAGAAGGTGGATTGCAAGGCATAACGCTATAACTAGGGCCTTTTTTAAAGCCCTAAGCAGCCAGCCTACCCTAGAGGTTAAGAAAGAGCCCCTAGTCTACCTAGAAGGTAGCCTAAGGGCTGACTTTATAGTTACCCTAGGAAATAGCTGCTATTACTATAATATCTAAATCATAGCTATTTTAAAGGATTCTGCTAAGGAAGACCCTTATAGCACCTTGAGAGAGGCTATAGAGGAAAAACATAGAAAATATAAGTCTCTTAGGGCCTTCTTTTAGCCTCTTATTATCTCAGTAGGTAGCCTTATAGACCTAGAGACCGCTAAGACCTATTAGAAGCTCTAAGACCTTATTAGCCCTATTGCAGGTAACTAGCTAGACTCCTTTATTAGCCTTGCCCTAATAAGGACTAGGGCGACCTTAGCGGCTTCTATAGCCTGAGATCCCTCTAGTGACTTAGCTAGGTCTTATTAGAATACCTCTAGAAGGTCTTCCTAAGGCTATTTCTCTTTTATCTTTATCTTATACCTCTTATCTCTTATCTCTTATCTCTTATTTTATATATCTTATCTCTTATCTCTTACTTCTTATATCTCTTATATTTCTTTCTTAGCTATATCTCTTTTCTAGCTATATCTCTTTCTCTTAGCTTTATTTCTTTCTCTTAGTTATATCTCTTTTTTAATTATATCTTTCTCTTATATCTCTTTTTTATATCTTTCTCTTATATCTCTTTCTTAGTTATATTTCTTTTTCTATTTTTATTTCTTAGAAAAATCTCCCCTCTTTACCTTATAAGCTATATCTCTAGCTAGAAGAAACCTCCTAGGCAGACTAGCTTAGATAGTAAATACTAACCCTAACTATAACTCTAACTCTAAGGAAGCTAAGAAGGTAATCTTTATAATTAATATAAGCCTATTAGGCTAAGGATATATTTTAATATAGGTAATTAATAAAAAATAAAAATTAATTTAATTTAAATTTAGATTATAAAACCTAGCTAAAACTAAGTATAATATAATAAATTATTATTAAAATTACTATTAATATTACTATTATTTATATATTTATATTAGCTAAGATATATATATTATATATTTAACTAGATAGGTTTAATTAATTAAACCTATAGACTTTTATTTACTATTAAGTCTAGCGCTAAGCCTTAGCGTTAACTCTTTTTAGGTTTAAACTTTAATACTAACTCTAGGAATTAATCTCTCTAAAACCTATAATGCTAATAACCCTTATTTCCTAATATAGTTATACCTATAGCTATATAGCTAGATCCTAGCTAGCTATAAGACTTCTTTAATTCTCTTATTTAGCAATATAAAAGGTCTTTATAGTTATTATAAGTATTATAACTTATGCCCTATACTACTTATTATCTTATAAGTCCTTAAGCAATTTAGCATTTTTACTAATAAGATCTTCCCCTTCTTTTAGCTTTTTTTTAAGAGCCCTTAATAAAAAAAGCTTTTTTTTAATAAAATTAAACCTTTTATTAATATTATAATTAAGTAAAAAGAGACTAAATAAAAAAAAGATATTATAACTAAAGATTATAAGTTTAATTAATATTAGTTTATTATATTATATACTTATCTTAATATTCTTAAGGCTATTATTTAATATTATTACTTATAGCTTATTATATATACTTTTTACGCCTTTATAAAGCTTATAGACCTCCTTTGTAAGGTTATCTTAGTTATATTAAAAGGTATACTAATAGGTATTAGCTATATTGCTTTAAATATTTAGTTAAAGGTCTCTGCGGAAAGCTATTATAATCTCCTTAATATATTATTAATTAGTTAACTAGTTGTTAATTAGTTAATTAGTTAGTTATAGTAGTTATTATTAGTTATAGTTAAATTTTCTCTTATAAGGATAATAGAAGTATAATCCTTTAAGATTTTAATCTCTTTAAGTAGTTAAGAATTATAATTAGAAGCTTAATATTAGAGGGGAGAGCTACTATATAAAGGGGTTATTTTTATAAGGATTTTAACCTCTTTAGTTAGTTAAGATATAAGCTATTTATTATAAATAGAGCTAGCTTTAGCGCGTTATTAAAGCTATTAATAATTACATAGATAAACCTTATTAATTTAAGCCTATTAAGACCTCTAGCTTTAGGTATAGAGCCTTTATTATTAAAACTACTAAGATATTAATTA
>RZGL01000143.1:0-10881 GCA_027886155.1 Fusarium paranaense | reverse complement strand
CCCTTATAGCTACTATTAAAATAATATAATTTAATTAACTTCTTTTATATCTCTAGGTTATTTATTATTAATAGGGGTAAGTTATATTCCTATTTTAGCTACTTCTATAAATACTATCCTTAAATAAAAAAAAAGAGTATTTTTTTTTAAATTATTATTATTATAAATAAGTTAGATCTTTAGGCTTCTTAAAGGTATATAGGTATTTAGTTATATTCTTATACTCCTAGGAGTAGATATTATCTAGGATATTAGGTTCCCTATTAATATAAATTATATTAAGGTAGAGGTTAATAAAGTCCTTAATATTCCTTTTAACTTATATATCTAATTAATTAGATAGTTTTATATACTTTTATAATAATCTATTAGCTATATAGTTCTTTTTTCTAGGTATATATCTAACTATAAAATTAAAAGAAAAATATAATTAATTTATCTTAAGATAAGAGAACTAGGCATATTATCTATTTTATTATTAATTTAATAAACTAATACTTATAAATTAGTCTTAAGGATAAAAGGAATGCTATAGATTATACCCCTAAGGTAACAAAAGGTATAAAAGATTACCCTATACTCTCTTTTTATTATATTATACTTAGTTTTAGCTAGGTTTTATAATCTAGATTTAAATTAAATTAGTTTTTACTTTCCTTTAATTACTTATATTAAAATATACCCTTAGCCTAATAGGCTTATATTAATTATAAAGATTACCTCCTTAGCTTCCTTAGAGTAATTAAGAGTAATAAGAATTAATAGAGTTATAACCTTTTTCTTTAATATTTTTATAGCTTCTTTCTAGTTTAATCCCTAGATAAACTTAATATCTTTTTTTAATAGGTCTATTAAGGCCTTTATAATCTAGGCAAACTATTTAATTTATTAATAGTAATATCCTATAATGCCGAGGAAGGACCTTATTTCCCCTATATTAAGGTAGACTTTCTACTTTAAGATTTTTATAACCTTCCTCTCTTTTAGCTTCTTCTTATAGGTTTTATAAAGATAATTAGTAATTATTATTATTTTTCTATAAAATTAAGATTTCTAACTTATAATTATATAGCCTAATAGCTTAATATTTATTAATATTTTATTAAAGTTAATTAAATACTTTAAAATAAAGTAATATATCCCTAGTATTACCTCTTTTCTATTATAATCTATTATAAGTCCTTTAATATAGATATTATTTAAAAAAAACTAATAAATATTAGGGATTAGATCTCTTAAGATTTAGAGGATATTTTAGGTAAACTAGGCGATTAAGTTTATAGCTCCTTATAGTAATATATATATTCTTAGTAATCTAATTAGCGTTATAAAACTAGTTAGGTTTTTATTAACCTTTACTAGCTCTATTTAGTTATATCTTAAGAAGAAATCTAAGAGTAATAATATTTTATATATAATAAAATCTATAAAGAACTTATTATAGCTTAAAGGGATAAAACTATCTTATATTATATACTTATTTATTAATATAGCTAAATTAATTAATTAAAACTAATTATCCTTTTTCTAAATAAAGAAAAATAGGTTTCTATAGGGGCTATAACTTTCCTTAAGGATCCCTCTTTTTATCTAGGTTCTTAATAGCTTAATAACCTCTTTTTTATACTCTTTGGGAATAGGTATACCTTTTACTTACTAGGCTTTATACTTAATTACCTTAATAACTTATAGTAATATAATTAATAAGTTAAGTTTTTTATACTCTAAAAATTCTTATATAAGCGCTACTTCTTTATTATATATAATCTCAAGGAATATATCTAGTTCTTTGCGTATAAGGGTGCTATTTACTTAATTAATTAGTCCTTAGAGTTACTCTTTATAGATCTAGGCTCTTTACTTAATATCTAAGAATTTTAATATAATCTAATCCTAGTATTTTAAATCTTTTTATAATTTCTCTTTTATTTTTTCTTACTTTTTAGCCTTTTATTTTAGATTACTTTCTAAGGTAAATCTATTTAATAAGATATTATCTCTTAGGTAGATCTTAATATTTTTCCTTTTATAAAGGGTATTAATTAAAATTTCTTTTAATTTACCTTAGTTAGGTAAGTCTTTTTTTTTTTATATTTTATATTTCTTTTTTATTTATTTTCTAATTAAATAGTTTATATCCTTAAGGGCTATATAATATTATTTAATTATCTCTATTTTAATAATATTAATTACTTTTTCCCTTAATTCTTAGCTTAATTATTATAATAATATTAAGATATTATTTAATTCTAAACCGCTTTTTTTATTAACCTTAGGTTTAAAGAGAAAATTAATATTTATTTTAATAATATATTATTATTTATACTATAGGTTAATACTTCTTACTTAATAGAATTAGTAGCTAGGGTAATTACTTATATATTACCTAGCTAGTATCTAAGAAGTATAGAACTATCCCTTATTAAATAATTAAATAATATCCTCGCTAAATAAATAAATAATATATTAAGGATAAAAGAAATTAAGATTCTACTAAAGGGCACTATATATATCTTCTATTAGATCTATATATTGCCTAGGTATAGTTAAATAGTTACTTAGCTAAGCATAGTAATCTAGTCTTAAGAGAAAGATATTATAGAAGCTTTTATCTTTATAATATTAAGACTATAGGCTTTTATAAGTTCTTCTAAGATTATATTCCCTTTAGAGCTAATATCTATTATAGCCTTTATTACCTTACTTTTTATATTATTAAGTTAGATTAAAATCTAAGGTAGTTTTTATAATTATATAATTATCTTACCTTAACCTTCTAGTATTAGTCTAATAGTATTAATTATTTAATTAGCTATTTTATTATAATTTATAATAATTCTAATTTCTCTTAAGGTTTTTATAATATCCCTTTATATTTCTATAGTCTTAGTTACTTCTTAGCTTATTCTTATATTAATTATTATAATATAGTTACTAAGTTAAAAGTCCTTAGTATTAGTATTAGTTTATTTAGTTTAAGGCTTATTATTAATAAGGATTATATTAACTTTAGCTCTCTTACTAATCTTAGCCTAATAGGCTTCTCCTTAGTCTTATTTACTAACCTAGATTATATTTATACCCTAAGGCTTTTAATTAAATAGTCTTTATATCTCCTTAATAATATATAAGGCTAGTTTAATATAAGTAATTTATTTAATATTATTAATAATATTTTAATAATCTTTAGCTATTTTTCTTTTAAGCTATAATAATAATATAAAAAGCTTATTAGTAATAATAAAAATCTTCTTAATTTAATATTTATCTCTTAATTCTTATAAAATAGAGGCTTATTTCTCCTTAAGTATTTAAAACCTTTAGTTTTTCTTTTTATTAATAGCTATAGGCCTCTCTACTAGGGTAGATTTCTAAATTAGCTATATTGCTTCTTAAACCTTAATAATATCTTTAATATAAACTCTTTTTCTTATATTTATATTAATAATAACTATAATTATAATAAATACCTAAGGTATTTCTAATTAATCTAAGGGTAAAGAATTTTTATTAACTAAGATTATATTAATAATAGTCCCTAGTAGTAGGTTTTAATTATCTAAGATATCTTAATTACCTTTTATAATATCTATAAGTAATTAATTAAATCCTTTAAGGGATTTATATTATAGTTAATAAAGGCTTATAGCTTTAGGGTTCTTTTATATAAAATTATTAATTATTATATCCTCTTATTATATTAGTTTAAAGTTAATTCTAGCGTGGTTATATTATTTTATTTATTTAACTAGGTAGAATATATCTAACTTTAGGAAGTAATTTAGCTAATTATAAACTAGCTTCTTAATTCTAAACTTCTTAAAGATATAAATTAGATTTAGTAGTAATATCTTATTATTTCTTCTAAGGAAGGTAATTTTACCCTAGGGGTTATAGCTTATAATTTTATTACTTTTATTATAAGCGAGGTTAAAATAATTATTTAAGAAGTAATTTCTCTTAATATAATATTTATATACTAAGTTACTTTAATAGAGGCTTTACCTAGACCTATATGCCGCGTTTATATAGAAATTCTAATAATCTTATATCTAATTAATAAATATAATATTTATCTTAAAGGGCTAAGGTATTCCTAAGGCTACTTACTTATTATATTCCTTTTTAATAATCTATATAAGCTAGAGCTATAATTTTTAACCTTTTATAATATTAATTATAAGTTAACTTAGTTATATAATTAATTAGTTTATCTTTAAGCTAAAGGGCTCTTTAAGATCTTTCTTAAGGATCTTTAGGGCTTTTATTGCTTTTACTAAGGGGCTTAGGCTCCTTAGAGGGGTTAAGGCCTAAGTAATTTAATAAGTATTATTTTTAGTCTAAGGGCAATAAGTCTTCTTAATTTTAATCTTATTATTATAATATTATTTAATTATTTAAGTAAGTTTATAGTATTTTATAGCTATAATATTATAGATATTTTTATTATACTTTTTATAAATACCTTTAATAATTTCCTTTAAAAGCGCTTTATAAATAGCCTAAGACTAGGCCTTAGATTTCTTTTAGTTATTATTAACTTACCTAAAGAGGTATTAGTATTTATTTAATTATTTAATAATAATATAGAAATCTACCTTTAATTAGGTTTTATTAAGTATTTCTAGTTTTTCCTTAATAATCTTAGATTAATTAGAGTCTTTATTTATAAAGGATTCCTTTAGATTTTTTTAAGTAGCTACTTATTTAAGCCTATTTATAGCCTATTAGACCTCTTTCTTAATCTCTAGGTTAAAATATAACTTAAAAAGCGCCCTTTTTTTATCTTTAGGGATATTTATAAAATTAGCCTATTAATTAAAGACCTAAAGGTATTTAATTATATCTTTTCCTTTAAATAAAAAAAGAGGGTTAAGTAGGATAATAAAGGAGGGATTAATTAATCCTTTAATTAAGAGTTATATTAAGAGCTTAATAACCTTATTATTACTTTTAGTAGCTTTATTACCTTTTATTTTTATACTCTAGCTAATATTAGATTTATATCTATAGTTAATAGATTTATTATTTTAGGCTATTTTTATAGTTAGAGTAATAATACTTATAATATTAAGTATTTAATTAAATAGTTTCTAAGAGCTTAAGTCTCTTATATTTAAACCTCTTTACTAAGGAAAGTAAAAGGGGTTTATAATAGGTATCTTCTTAAATATTATAAAGATAAGAATAAGAGCTATAAAGGTCTTACTTCTTATAGCCGCTTAAACTAGGATTCTAATAGCTAAGACCTTTTATTATTATTTAATAAGGATATCCTTAGGTAGGTTAAGGAAAGCTAAGTCGCTTATCTTATTAAGAAATAATACTTTTTATATTAACTATAGGTTAATAATATCTTTTTTTTCTTTATTTATTATAAGTAGATTCCTTTATCTCCTTATATTTGCTTTTTATAAGGTATAAGAAGGATTTATTTTAATCTTAGTCCCTAGGGGAAGGTTTAATTAAATAGTTTTATTAAATCTAGATTAAAAAAAGGTAAAATTTATTTATAGTTAGTATTCCTCGCGACTAAATAACTTTTTAGGGTTTCCTTAATTACCTACTTCTTAACTTTTATATTAGTTCTTAATGCCTTATGCCTTTTAAGTTAGTAATAGTAATTATATTTATAGTTTATTAATTAGTAATATAAAAGTATACTCTTTTATTTAATTAATTAAATTACCTTTAATAATATATCTTAGTTATTATAAAAATAAGAGTATTAAATATCTTATATAGGGGTACTAGATTTAATAGAGAAAATAAAATATACTAACTATATAGCCTAAAATCTTTTAATATATTTTTCTTTTAATAACTTTTTAAAGAGGGATTTTATATATTTTTTTATAATCTTAATATTATAAAAAATAATAAGGGTAACTAATTAATTTATAATAATAATAATTACGCTAGAAAAGAAAGCCTAAAGCTCCTCTTTCTCGACCTAACTAGTAAAGGAGATAATAATAATTAGAGGTCAAAGGCCTTTAACTCCTTTTCTATATATAAGAAATTGCCTAGTGGCCTAAAACGGCTTAGCACCTATTTCCCCTAACTTATTAGATATATACCTAGAAAGAAAAACTATATAGCTAATAGATTATTATAAAAGTATATAGGATTATTTAATTAATTAGATATATAAGTTAAAGGGGATATTAAGGATTTTATTAATCTTTATCTTAATATAATTTATATTAATAGGGAACTTAATATCTTAAATAGTATTTACTCTTAGGAGTATAAAGATATATCTAAATATTTATATATCTTTAAGAAGCCTAAGAATTTAATTTATTTATAATAATAATAATTTAAAAAGAAAATACTTTTTTTTTTTTATTTAAAAATAATATCTTTAAAAATTTATTTAAAAATAATATCTTTAAAAATAGCTAAAATAGAAATATAACTCGCCTTTATTAATAATAAATAACTTAGAGATATAAAAGAAGTTAATTAAATTATATTATTTTAATAATAACTATAAGGGTAAAGAAATAACTTATAACCTTATAAAAAAGAGATATTTCTAAAATAATATATAAAACTAAGTCTCTAAGGTAATTTAATATTACTTTACTTACTAAGCTTATACTCCTTAGAGGCTATTAGAGGCTATTTAGTATATAAAACTATTTAATCTTATAATTAAGGTTTATTTTAATTACTAATATATATTATTAAATTAAGGGTTTAAATACCTCGCGGAGGTAAAATATAATATAATAAGATAAATAAAAGTAATTTCTCTAAAAAAGATTATAATTAAAGTACTAAGGCGCTTTATAATTAACCTTATTTATTAATTTAATATAATTTTTATAATAGTTATAAATAATAAATCTAAATTTAAAAAGGAATTTTTATTTTTACTTAAGGAATTAAGAGTTTTATATATTATTATATCCCTATATAACCTTAAAGCTAATAGTATTAATAAAAGAGAATATTATATAATTTTTATAGCCTTAAGGAAGCTAGAGAAAAAAAGAAGGCTAAGATAATATAATAACCTAAAAAAAGCGCTATTTATTAATAAAATAGCTATAAAAGCACTATATAAATATTTTCTCTTTTATTTTATTTATAGGTAAAAGCTAATATACCCTTTAGAAATTAATTTTCTTACTTAGTAATTAATTAATAAGAATAAAATATTAATAGCTAAAGACTTAATTCTTATAAGGGTTAAGATCCTTAAAAAGAAAAATAAAAATATAAAACTAATATAATAAAAGATTAATATATTTAAAGTAAAAATTATAAAGAGATAAAATAAAAAAAATATCTATAGGTTAAGAAAAACCTTTTTAAAAATTAGGGATTTAATATTAAGATTTAATATCCCTTAATTAAATAATATATTAATAAAGATAAAAATAATATATAAATAATATAACTTATTTTATATTTTTAAGTATTATAATAAGGTAAATTATTATAAACTTAAGATACTTAATAGCTATAGGATTACTAAATCTATTTATAGGGATTACTTAAAGGAATTTATAAAAAATAAAAATAATTAATAAAAAAAAAATTAAATAAAAAAAAAGTCCTTAAAAAGCTTAAAGAAAAAAAAAAGACTAAAAAGTAATAAAAATAAAAAAAGTATATAAGTAATAAGAAATAAGAAATAAGAAATTAATAATTAATTAAATAATTAGCTAAGAAAATAATAATAAAAGTAATAAAATAAATAATAAAAAAAAAAACCTTAATAAAAAAAATAAAATATTATACCTAAAGAGAAATACCCTAATATATATAAAAATATAATCTCTTAGCTTTATTATTAAGTAAATTACTTAACATAAGAGCCTTTAAAATAAAATAAAAAAAAAAGAAAATAATATTAAAAACCTATAAAGACCCTTAGGTTTTTAATAAGAGAAAAAAAAATAAAAGAAAAAGTTTTAATATTATAATATAATTATTAGAATTTTTAATAAATTTAGGTATTTATTCTATAAGAGATATATAAATTATTTAATTAAATATTAGAGATATTACCTAAGATATTAAAGATACTATCTAAGCTAAATAAGATATATTAAAAGATAATAATAATACTAGTTATAATAATTTAAATATAATACTTAAATTCCTTATTTTATAGGAAATAAATTTAATATATAGCCTATATAAAATAATTAAAGCTAAATAAGAAAATTAATAAAAAGATTAATAAGAAATAAAAAATAATTAATTAATTAAAAGTAAGTATAAATATAAAGCTAAACCTTATTATTAGTTAAGTAAAAATAATAATACCTTATTATATTTAAAATTTATCTCTTAATAAAAAAACTTCTAAGACTTAAAATTTATTTTTTTTTAAAACCTAGAAAAATTAGCCTTTTTATTAAGAGCTAATTAATATATTCCCTAGAGAAACTAATAGTCTTATTTTTAAGTTTTATTCTTAGAAAAATATAAATAAAAAATATAAAAATAAAATACTTAGTTTAATTAATTAATTTTAACCTTATTAAGTAAATTATTTAAAATATCTTTTTTTTATAAAGGCTAATTTAAAGGACTTTTAATAATAAATTTTAATTAATACCTAAGTAAAAATTCTTACTTATAAGGCTTCTAATACTAAATATAATTAATATATTTCTTACTTATAAAACTCTTAATTAAGATATAAAATAAAAAAAGGTAAAAGATATATTTTTTATTTTAATTAATATTAATTAAATAAAATTAATAATAATATTAATAAAAAATAAAGTTATAAAACCTAAGGAGGGTAATCCTAAGAGCTTTTTAATACTTTAAGTAAATAATTAATTACTTAAAGAATTATTTATAAAAATAAATAAAATTAATAAGGATATAAATAATCTAAAAGGAATAATTTAAAATTAATAAAATAAGCTCTTTTATAATTATATTTAAAGTATTATAATACTTAAAGAAATATTTTATAATAACCTTTAAGTTCTTATAGCCTATATTATTAAAAATAAGCTTAATATATAAAAAGAAATTATTTTAATTAAGGGTAAAATAAAAATAAATCTAGACCTTAAGGCACTTATAGACTTATTTAATTATTTAATTAAAAAGGCTATTAAAAATAAAGAGGATATAAGAACTAGCCCTAGGGAGATTAGCTATTTAGGCCTTTATAGGAATTATATTAAACTTATTATAATTATTTTACTAAGAGGAAATATTTCTCTAAAAATTAATATAAGAAAGCTAAGGTTAAGTAAGAGTCTAAATATTAAGGAGGATATTTATTACTTATTAGTAAGGATCTTATAAGAAATCTATATAGATATAATAAATTAATTAATTAAAAAGTATAGATAAAAGTAATAAAATTAAAAGAAAAAAAAAATAAAAAAATATAAAATATATAAAAGTTATATATATATAAGATTAAAATATATAAAAAAAGAGAAATAATATATTTAAGTAACTTTTATATAAAGAGTTATAATTTATAATTACCCTCTATATATATTAGAAAAGCTAAATAATCTCTTAAGAAAAAAATAATATATTAACCTTTTTTTATACCTTATATATAAATTAGCCTATTATTTATATTCCTTAAGGTATAAAGATATAAACCTCTCTTTATTTATAATTACTTATATTAATTATTTAATTAAAATATAAAGCCTCTTTTTATTTATTTAAAAATATTATTATATTACTTTATGCTACCTAAAATAGGGATCAAAGTATCCTAATTAATATCTTAGTAGTTTTAATAATAAAAGCTCTATACCTAAAGCCAAAAGTCTTAATAGGCTTAAATTAATAAGGTTTATCTATATAATTATTAATAGCTTTAATAATACGCTAAAGCTAGCTCTATTTATAATAAATAGCTTATATCTTAACTAACTAAAGAGGTTAAAATCCCCTTTATATAGTAGCTCTCCCCTCTAATATTAACCTTTTAATTATAATTCTTAACTACTTAAAGAGGTTAAAATCGCTTTTATTATCCTCATAAGAGGAGGTTTAACTATAACTAATAATAACTACTATAACCAACTAGTTAACTAATTAACGACCAGTTAACTAATTACAATCACGTGCTAAAAGTCTGGAATGGCCTCACGGCAACCCCGCTTTTTGCGAAAGTGACTGAACAATCACTCAATCTTCAACCTCCAGATATCAGGCAAAAATGGCACCTGAAGATCGCTCTTTTGGTACTGAAATAAGCAGAAATCGCGTTTCTAACCATGAATTTACTCCCGAGCAAAGAGCAGCGATGATGGCCGAGCTACGGGCCGGCAAATCTCAGAGCTAAGTTGCGCGCAATTTTAGCACCTCGCAAGGCACGGTCTCAAAGACCAAGAGACAATAGGAAAACCACCAAGACCTACGATCAAGGCCCCGAAAAGGGCATCCAAAGAAGCTCTCAGCTTTGCAGATTATGAGGATCAATTCATATATTAACCGGCATCGCGATCTCATATGGCAAGACGTCTTAATTAAGCTAGACTTAGATCTCTCTATTCGCACCTTAAAGCGCCGTCTTTATAGCCATTAGCGCCGCAAATGGCGGTCAAGAAGACGGATCTTTCTATTAGAAGAAGACGCAAAAGAGAGGCTTAAACACTGCCAATTTTAGGTACATCATCTTAACGATTATATCAAGGTTTAAGGCATCAAAGATAGAGTCTTTTTCCCTTCCTAATATCCCTCGCAGATCTGCTTCACCGACGAAGTCACGGTTCAAAACGCGCCCAATAACCCCGACGGCTAGGTCTTTCGACGGCCTAATGAGAAGTATAGGAAGGATTTAGTGAATATACAGTCTCATGGAAAGCCTCGTCAGTCGATTATGATATAGGGAGGCATCGCCGGGGCCAAGAGGACACATATCATCGC
>RZGL01000142.1:0-28265 GCA_027886155.1 Fusarium paranaense | reverse complement strand
GGCCTCAGGCATAAACCTCTGGAGAGGTGCTAACCCGATGAAGAAAGCGTCACGCTCTCACCAATAACGCGGTGTATGCACTAGTCCATAACAGGAAGGCGTCACGCTTGCCAGTGCTCTCCCACAATCGCCGTCGAGGTCGTTGAGTTTGATGCTGAATTACAACATGACGAAAAGTCTGGGGACAATAAAAGATATTACCCTGTGTTCTCTAGATAACCAGATACCTAGGGAACTTACAAAAGACCATGATCTCCCGTTGTGGTCTCGAAAACCTAAACCTTTTTTAGCCCCTGGATCGTGTCGGCCCGTGCTTCATTCCCACAGAATGTCGCTAGCACAGAATGTCGCCAGGGTTCAGTGACGGGTTTCGGGTGTCGGATTTCGACGAACAGCGCCCTTGTCGATTCAAGGAACTAGTACACATCCGTTTTAAATGGAACGCCATTACTGTCAAACAGCACGGTAACCCCCTGTTTGTCTGATCAGATAAGATAAAGATTAATCAAGATACCGCAATAAATATTAATCCGGACACTCTTCACTGGAACGCGGCCAGGTATGTTCCGCAAAATCGGGAGTCGGATTGACTGGAAGCGATTGGTTGAAATCGTGGAACGGAGCGCGCTCCAGAACAAGCGAACGCGACTTTACCTCCTCCCATCTCTTCCTGTCTCGGGAGCATCACATCCATCATAGCGGATCAGCCGCAATCAAAGATCATCAAGGACAAACCCATCAGAAATAGACTTGATGCCTTCCGCGCCCCTTTCAAATTGATATGGAAAGCGCGAGCATCTCCTGCACCCAGATGCGCTAGAGCGCGGTTACGAAGGTAGGAAGTAATGGCTCAGCATTTGTTCTCAGTCATGCTCGTCTAACCATGGTATAAATCTCTAGAATTTGGCAATCCAAAACCTCTGAATATCTCGCCTGTTTCGTACCAGCGGCAGTGGCAGGTCTCTCCCGAGTGATCCGTCAAGACTCGATTGTGCCGTCAACTCAGACCACCCCGACCTCGAGCAAATCAAACCTCTCCTGAGATCGGCCCTCACTGACGAGCCAGACGATTCCTTTATCGGGATCAAGGCTACACCGAATCGACCCCGCCTACAGCGTCTTCCCTCCAACAAGCTGTCCTCGCGAAGAAAGCCAGTACGTGGCACCACATCGCGACTGAACGGACGAACACCAACATCTCAATCAGCACCTCTCAACCAATCATCAACACCACCGCTTGTTCGCCCGCTGCACACCATCCCCTCGGGCACACGGTGAATAGGTCGGGGTTCTTTCTTTGGCGTCTTCTCGGGGACCAGAATCCAATTTTTCCTTCTGGAATTGAACGCTGGAACCTTGGCCTTCGCAATGTCCAGAGACGCAAGACCCCTAGATGCATGCCCCGAAAGCCTTACCATCAACAACACTCCCCTCCGACGCTTCCTGACTCTTTTGGGCCTCAAGACTACAGCACGACTCTTTCATCACCGAGGCGCTTGCGTTCCTATCTCGAAACACTTAATTGTCAAATCGGATAGCTTTGTCGATTTGACAGAAGCAGCAACGATGAGATTTGTCGCCACTAACACTTCCGTCCCTGTACCGAAAGTCTGGTGCTCTTTTGTACACAACGGCCGCACATACATCGTCATGGAGAGGATTCAAGGCGATTGCATTTCCAGAGGCTGGGATGATCGGTCTAAAGAATCGAAGGACAAGCTCTTGGCTCAGCTGAAGCTTATGATGCAAGAGCTTCGCTCGCTGCAGCCGCTTCCTGGCATGGGGGTTGAAAGTTGTACTGGCGGGCCATTGTTCGATAGCCGTATACCTCGTGCAGATCGTCGCTTTGGCCCTTTCAAAACGATACAAGAATTTCACTTGTGGTTAAGGGATAACTTCCAGCCCTTAGAAGTTGAAAAGCCTGGGCAGGCGACTCAGGAAGATTGGAAGGACGTCAAAGACATGGCCGCTAGACAGGATGGACCTTGGCCTCGGCCAGTTTTCACGCATGGCGATTTGAACCCGTCTAATATACTTGTCCGAGGGGATGAGATTGTTGGCATCATTGATTGGGAGTTTTCCGGTTGGTATCCACATTATTGGGAATATACGTCTGCATGGTGCACCCAGATCATGAGGATGGAGTGGCAGAATCTACTTAGTAGCTTCTTGGAACCGTTTCCTGAGGAGCTGAAAATGGAGAGGATCAGGCAGAGATGGTGGGGAGAGGTCTGAACAGGTCAAAATTGTCTAATTCCATGTTGTTTCCAATGACCCGCTTGTTGGTCGGTGTCAGGCTAAGCGCCTATGCTGTTCGCGAGACAGGAGTAATTGGCCTAGGCCTGGCCCGGTCTGTAGCCATCTCATAAGAAAGTAGTGCGAGTTTCAGGATCATCACCCAACAAAGTTCTAAGCGCCCTGGCTGTTGGCCACAAACGGGACCCTGGTTAATCGGCTTTGCATCGCATTTATCCATTGGTTTAAACATAGTTTCAATGTATGGCCTGTATTTGGGTTTGGCGCTGGTCGCTGTCGATTTGGAAAGATTGTCGGCCGGTTTTGTAGCACCGTGTCTCAGTAGCAACGGTTCCAGCGTGATTTAAGTGGCTCCCGAAGCCCTCAGCTGCGACGCCACTTTAGCTTCCCCTGAGTGCATCCATGTCGTAAATTCTTCATAAAGCGACCGACCTCTCTGTAGTCTAACTCGAGTGATTGCTGGATAGCTAGTGCCGTTCAACCCCTCCTCCCATTTACCGCATCTTCAAGAGCAAGAGTGATGGTCTCCAACAAGAAACGTCTTTACGTCGCCCTCTATCCTAGCGGCGTCGTGAACAATGAAGAACGCAGGTAAGGTAACATCAGTGGCCGTCCCTCCAACTTTTTCTCAGACTTGGACCATGAGTCTTACGCTTCAATCCGAACAGATACCATTGGGGTTTCCTAGTCGGACCCAAGGTCGAAGACCAAGACGTCGTCCATGGCATGCGCTACCATGTCAAAAACCCCATTTCTCAAGGTTGGATGTACGAGGAAGTGGAGCTACGCAATGTGCGCACCACAGGTAACCTACTCGTTCGCATCCTCATCGCCAAGGTTAGGGACGAGGAACGCCTCGCGAATATCTTCCGGAACGTTCCTATTGTGCAAGATGATCCCAACTGGAGGTGTCGCAGCTGGGTCGCGAATGCGTTGGCAGCGGTGAAGGAGGACGGCAGAGCTGTGGGTAGGGCAGAGCTGGATTGGGGGAATATTGAAAATGTCGCAAGGCGGTATGCTGGCGAGAAGACGGAGGCTGGCCGCTTTAGGGATGTTGCATTGGCCCAGATGCCGAAACCGACGTGGGATATGTTGGAGAACAGAGAGATTGTACCTTAGGGCGTGTAATGGTGACGACTAGGGGAAGAGCAATAAGGACAAGGGCGACAACAGGGAAGGCAAGAATTATAACCGCCATCTCCAGCGAACTCTTTCCTACTCGTAAAATATTCTGACACCCTACTGTACTGTACACACACACACACACACACACACACACAAGCCTATTACGCCCGGTAGGCCATGCCCAAAGGGCTCTGAAGCTAAAAGTACATACACCTCTCTAGTTCTTGCCTTGATCTCGCCGAGCCCTTGTGGATCCCGTCTTGTTCTTTTGATCTAGTCATCGCTCTTCTTCTGGGTCCTCGTGAAGGTTAGTAGCAAGTCAACTTGAAGCCCAATTCCTCCAAGTATTCAGTTTCCTATTTTCGGCGGCTGAAGCAGTGCCTGCTTTCGATTGTATGAGGACTTAATAGTTAGTATTGGTAGTTTGGTGGGTGAGTTGAACTTAGATCATCTCTGATCAAGGCGACCCGTAGTGATTGCCAATCTGATTGTCGCTCGTATAGCGTTCATGTTAGGTGTCCACTTCTGTTCATCTGATACTGCCTTCCCTCCCAGAAAGAAGGAGATGTTGCCGCGCTTTGTGTCCGTAGGCAGGGCTAAATCGACTCTTCTGGAGTGTCTACCCACCCCTTGTGGCAGTGTTCTTACGCTTCGGAGCTCTGCCCTTGTTTGGCTCAGAATTGTGACTTTGCTTTTACCGATGTTCGTCGTGGCGTGGCGTATGGCTCCGTTGCTTGGCGGGCTGATGTCTTGGCTATTCTCTGGACTTTGAGTTCAGCGCGCGAGGGTAACCAGACTATGTTGACCCTGTTCTTGTCTCTCTGGAGTGCCTCCATGGAGCTGTATATGTAGCACGTAAGCGTTCGAAACGTAATGCAGAGGATAAATGTTATTATAACCGGGTCATGGGTTCCCACTGCCTTTGGCCTATCATCCGGAAGCCTGGGTCGTCAGGAACTCACTATTGATCCAATGAGCGGGCTACATGAAATGAAGGCGAGCATTTTGTGCTTTCTCAGAGCTTACTCCACGGTGCAGGTACATGATCCTGCCGCTGCCTAATAGTACCTTCCATGAGAGCGTCTTGAAACACGAGGCCGGTCGGCTTCTCAGATCTATCTACGCACCTACATCCGAAATTTCAGTCGAAATGCCCAAATGGAGACGACCCGGTCATGAGTTCTGTCATCTAGTAGGGTCGGTAGACCCACAGGAAGACGGACAAGTATTGAACAGTATCTTTGATACAGGGTAGAACTTTCCAGTTTCGAAGAGGCTGCCACAACAACTGATTTGAACTTTTCCTACACGGGTCCGCTGGGGGGAACTTGGTGTGGTCTACTTACTCTTGCCAATTTGTAGATCGGTGCTTAGACTGTTAAGGTTGCAGAAAGTTAATGAATGAAGCAAGCCGCCCCGGCGGCAACGGTGGCAGGGCTTGGTAAGGCATCCTATAGTGTTTTTTTGCCTTGTTGGCGTGTGCAATGGGATTATGGATATTTTGTTTCGAGCCATGGCACTTCACCGCTGACTAAGAAAAAGGTGTCCTCTCGGGTACATCGTCCATATATAATGAAATCGCCAGTCATTTTAGGATACTTGACAATGAGGCAAAACGCTGGACTAGGTATCTTCTTGTATGACGGTGTAAATTGGACTTCGGTCGACCCTGTATCCTCTTTTGAGACGGCGGACTAAAACGGCCTTCGGCCTACTTGTCTAAAGCAGCCGCCGTGCTCAGACTGCGATTGACGACCACCTAATCCGTTCGCCCCAATAAACTTCCACTTTTCTCTCTCTCTGTTCGCTGGAAAAACTGTCTATTTCGGCCTTCGTAGGCTACATCACTAGTCACATGACAGACACACCACCTCAACATGGCGGCGATAGCGAAACTGCTGGATAAGTGTCATTTGGAATACGTAGCAAACTCTTCTCTATGACTATCCTATATCAAACCTCGCTCCTCAAGACACCTTTGGCAGGCGGTTTGCGTTTCCTGTAAAGTTGCTCAACTTACCTGATATGAACTCTAACGTGCCCAAACTCGACGTGCGGCGCATTTCTGGAAGCGGAATTGGGTGTAAAAATCTAAGGGCTGTGGTTGGAGCAGAAGTGGGTGCGGCGCATTTCAACTCTGCATGCTCGAGTGGGTGCCCAAGCCTCACTCACGCCGTATGATATAGGAAATGCGCCGTTCTTCCACTGTGCATGCTTCAGTAGGCAAAGTCTTCGCTAGATAGTTGTTAAGGCCAGTGGCGGTCATCATGGATCACACGTGATTCGTCCTGGATCATGGATAATTTCTCCATGCAAGTAGGTAAGCCATCGCCTCAGATTGTGAACAATACGGTAACTCCAGTTCCCCTCGCGTCACGCATAGCTAAGAACTGGTGATCTCGTAATAAGCGCACTTATTTTCAATGCAGTAGCTCAGAGTGGTGAAATTTTAGATGTTGGCTCTTGATCATATCACTCGTATCGAGCTATTTTCTTCGTACTCGGTCGACTTGCCTTGTGAAAATGTGGCATCGCTGATGGATTGTCATGGCCTGGGCGTCAAAAGTCTTGTAACCTAGAAAGCGAGTGGTGAACGACCTTTTCTTCTCGCTACGCGCACTGGGCCTTCGAATGAATTACTGTCGACAAGCGCAGGGAGGGATGAAAAGCGGAAAGAGAGAAGAGGGCGCCCCAGCACCTGGTCCATGACCTGTCCAACGTCTAGGCTGTGTGTCAGACAACTGGCTCCACAGGGATCATTGATGGCATCAGTCAATTGATGAGAATTATCTAAAGAACAAAAGAAATCGAACAGCCATGTGTTCGGGCAGAGCTATTTAAGCTCATGTCGTTAGGATTGGAATCCGTGATGCGACAAGTTGGATGTGAAACCGGATACACGACCCCAAAGTACGGGCCGCGTTTCATATCCAGTCGCATGAACCGAGTGGTGATATGCGACACCATCCGAGCAGCGAGATGGTGGGTGTGTGGCAGGCAGCAAACCCCCATCCTCGCGTGAGCAAATGAGTGGCCACCCGCCCAAGGAGAGGACCTCGAGCAACTCGTCACAGGGGCTCTCGAAACGTTTCCGGCGAATCACGTGGCTCGGGTAGCTCGGGTGGCTCCCGGCCCAATCGATGGAAATTCGGTCGATCCCCGAGTATGGTTCGATCCCCGAGAATCGTTATTCGCATCGAAATCGAACGCCAAGATATGCGATTCGAGATTCGTAAGACTTGGCGTCTCATGAGTCTATTGACTCGACTCGCATGTTCTCCTCATGTACTCTCGTGAGGATGGGGATAGCGTGGGGCAATGTAGGTAGTAGAGACTTACCACAGTTACAGTTGAAGGGAGATGGTGCCATCCAAATGCAAGTGGTGTTTTGCAGGCATGTGAATGTCGCGGTTGTAAACATTGGGAACAAAAATTGCATTGGAAATTTGACATCTCCTGAGTGCCCTTTGCGGCGGCGGTCGTATCGCCGAGCGCTGCTTTTTAATTCTCGCATTGACAACCCTCGAAAACCGAGAATATACCAGAACCCACAGAAATGGCAATGGACATGTCAAATATCCCCTCGACTGAGTGTAAGCCTCCAGACCTGCGTATATCGATATCCACCGAAATTCTGGCCCTTATATCGATATCCACATAAGTGGGAGAAATTATCTGGATATCGATATATCCAGGTAGATATCCATACAGCCACATAGCCACTTTAGCAAGGTTGATATCCAGATAAACCACATATAATTCTTGTAGGCTAGAAGAAAGAACAAGAAAGTACCCTAATCTAGAAAGTCCTCTGCCTCTGTTTCAACGCTAAATTCAACAGCAACGCTGGAAATAACGCCCCTGCCACCGTGAGACTTGGGTACAATGATACCCTCGCGCATCCAGTTGCCCACACACTTAACCTTCGCTAGGTTCTCGCAGGTCATGCTCTCTCTATCCCATGATAGCGTACGCCGCGCCGATGAGAAGTGAGACTCAACATCAGATGATTCAGGAGGGATTGAGAGGATATCAATTGCCATGCGGGATAACCGCGGATATGCTTTCCTTTGATCTCGATGTAGCCACCACTGGAGAGGAGAGCCAGTTATCCGGGTCGGTGGTGCATCAATAAAGGTTTCGAAGTCATCGGCGTCGTCTAAGATAGGGCCAGTAACAGCAATATCGCTCAACAACTCATCCAGCTCGTTGCGCTGCCTCCCAGATGAGGAGGACACATCTAGAGGCACCCGCAAGGATTCTGGGATTGGCGCGGCATTATATTCATCTAGCCAAATTTGCTGAGCAGCAGCAATAGCAGGCGCGTGCCAGGATTCTTGCCAATTCCGCTCAATGTATTTTCTTCGTTTCGAGGGATCGAGAAGGAGTGCGGCGGCATACACAGGTGTCTGGTCTGATATTGTCAAGCTCCGGAGACCTTCGCTTACTGTTGGAAGCCAGGATCACGATCATCGTGAACAAGTTCACGATGAGCGTGAACGACCTCAACTAGCATCAGGCAGCAGCTTGCTGCCTATGAGATCCACAGTCTGAACATAGTATAAGAGACCGACTCTCGTCGCTCCTTTAGAGAGAAGTGGGAGCACTCCGTTTTTAATCCTCAATCTACACTGATCTTTTGTTCGATGTCTGCGTTTATGTATCAGTGCTAGGTTGACAGATGTGCGACAGAAGCCTTTTCATCATCTAATCAATTGATAAGATCTTTTCAGCCAATCAGAGAGCGGTATTTAGGTGGATATCAATCTGGATATCCATTTAAGAGGCAGAGAGTTATATCGATATCGATATATATCAATATCGATATATCCAGATAGCACAGTCGATATCGATATATCATATCCAAATACGCAGGTCTGGCCGCCCACTCGGCCTGCTTTTCCACGAGGAAGTCGCGAGTCTCAGGGTCGGTAGTCTGGACGGCCCATCCAGACCTGACTTGGAATACTTGTCGAATCTTGTCTGAAACGGCACCGAGTTTCTCCCGAATAAGGGTCCGGATCGCGTAGCTACTCTGAGCCCGGGCCGGAGCTTCGGGTCCTAGACGGATAAAGACGCGGAGATCCTGTGGGGGTGGGGCGGCGGTGGTGGTCGGTTGCCCCTGACGATGAGGTGGATGAATCTGTTGGCGCTGTTGCTGTTGCTGCTGGCGATGTTGCTGAGGCGGGTGGGTCCGACGGTCGCCTGCGACAGGAGGCGAGGCGGCAGTGACGCTGCTGTACGTGGGCTTAGAGGTAGATCCGTTGCTGGAGAGCTCCCGCTTCCAGGAGTCAAGGAAGCTGACGGCGAATTGTTGAGCGAAACGCTTTTGCGGTCCGGTGGTGAATTGCTGGGCCGCTTCTTCAAACTTGGCGCAAAAGGCCTGGAAGACCATCAACTTGGCGTTGTATTCTTCGACGCGCTCGCGCGCGAGATCATTGGCCGACTCGATTATAGAAATTGGTCGTTGTTCGAGGATCGGTGAGGCGTGTTCGCGTGCAGTTCCTTCCGTAGCTGCAGCAGTGGTGGCGGTGTTGAGTGGTGAAGATGGTGTCTGGGCCGTCCGCCCGGGTCTAGGTGACACACCAACGGGGGCGTTGACAGCCGCCGGGCTGTTCTGCAAGAGGGCTGCACGGGCTCCTCGATTGAGATTGGCGGGAGTGTGGATCCCCAGATCGAAGGGGTCCGGGGCAGCAGGCGGGATCGTCATCGACGAAGCCATCGCCGCAGCTTGCAGCTGCGCAAAGCGCAGATTGGAGCGTTTGATGTGCACTTGTTAGGGAATTCGGTGTAGGTAGGGCCACTTTCTTAACACTTGTATGCCAAGAAAGTGTGATGACAAAGGAAGGTGACTCAAGGGATGCACTCGCTTATCATATACGTTAGGCTAGATGTGAAACCGGGTAGGCATATCCGGTCACACGAATGTTATGCAACACGAGGTCTATAACTCCGAAAACGCCCTAACTTTATTAGGAAAGTGTAACGCTGTACTAGTCTAAAAGAGGAAAGTGTAACGCTTGACCGTGCTCTGCTACTGATTTACCTTGAGGTCTTCTAGTTTAAACCATAAGCTGCAACAGGAATATAGATCTAAACACAAAAAAAATGTATATTCATGGTTTTTAGTGACTAAGCTTCCAGAAAGAGTTACATAAGATAAGACATCTTGGTTGTAGTGCTCAAAACCTAAGTGCTGGTTCCCCCCTGGACGCGCGGGGACCGCGCACTGACGCTCGCTCTTGATTTGCCCTGGCTGTCCGGAACAGCGAGGGTGTGAAGAGATGTAGATGCTGGGCGTGGCTCCAGGGGAGACAGTCTGGATGAGGAGGCTGAACCCTTTGATTGCGACCGCGTAGTGGGCTGTAGTCTCCGTAAAAGGTCACTACGGCCACTTGAATGTAGTCTGTCAATACAAGGAGCAAGGGTCTCGGGCTCGCTGGCTTCAAGAACGACTGTGTCCTCAACATTCAGTGGATCTTCCTCACTGGAGCACAGGTAGGTGGCGTGATCATCGCTGGGGCCTGGGCCGTCGCTGTCGATATCCGGGCCGCCAAACTCGCCCGTAGTGTCATAGCTCCTGATTTCCCTAGAATCTGTAGCATCCTGCAGTCCTCTGCGCAGCGCATCAACGTTCCAGGCGTCGGTACTGGGAGACGGAGGTTGAGGAGATAGAGATGCCTTGTTGAACGGTCTGTCTATTAAGACGGGCCTATGTCAGTATACCTTGATCGCTGATGGGGAGTCAGAATAGATTGACAATAGAATTCTTAATCTTACCGTAGTGTTCATCCCCTGGTATAGGTCCTTTCTGGCTAATACTCTCGGTATTTTGCGCGTCCAAAGTGACTAGCCTTTTGCTTCTTTCGAGCTTTCGACGCGCACGCTTGTCTCTCTGTCGCTGCAGCTCACGTTCTTTAGCTTCTTCGGCGGTGAAGGTAGGGTGTGATCTCCCCGGATGGGTAAGCTCAGAAGCTTTCTTTCTTGCCATGAGAGGCCACTAGATGAAGAACAACTTGAGAGGTGATGTTCCAGTTGACGCTGGGAATCCGGGCTGAAGTTGTTAGTTACTCGTTTGGAGATTCGTTTAATTAAGGGGTCGCAGCTTACTTTGCCGGGGGGTCATCGCTTAGGTGGAGAATTTTGGTAATTTTTGTCGGGGGGTCATCGCCGAGTTAGGAATTTTATGGGCCTCTATGGTGAACCGAACCTTTAATTGGCTGAAGCTTGTGATATTTTGTCCGCCCATCAAGTGAGTAAACAAAAACATCTTTTCCATGAACTCGTCGAATGCCTTCCCATACGACTGCACCGCCCTGGCCTGGAACGGCTTCCCGTCCTCCCTTCCGTGGTCGAACCAACTCTTACGCCGCCCTTGCGTCTTGATGATCTGGCGCGCGTTCCAACTCTTGCCGGCTGCCAACCACGTGTGGTTACGGTCGTCATCCAAAAATGAATATCCCACCTTGTCTTCGCTATGGTCGTCTTCCATCGACGACCACGGGATCCGCGGCAACTGGCTGATGTCGTCCACCATCGTCAACGTCGCTAATAACTCTCGGGCTTCCTTCTTCAACGCATGCAACATCTCTGTCAACTCGCCCATGCGGAACTGCACCCGCCGGTGCTTGATGCGGTCCCCAACCCAATCGATGGTCCCGCCGGCCGGCGTGTTGAACCGAATGTGCATCCCGTACGTGCGTGCCTCGTAAATCCAATCCATCGGTGTTGCCTCGGCGTGGGGATCCTTGGGCGTGACCGTCATGAACCGCTGCACCTTCCCACGCACGATGCGGAATATGCTGGTGGCCTCCTCTTCTGCCTCCTCTTCCGCCTCCTCTTCCGCCTCCTTTCGGGCATGCTGCTCTTCCCACGTCTGATTTCCCTCCTGCCGCCGCCGCACCATCCACTCGTCCATCTTATCCTGCTTCAAACGCATCACCTCGGCCTGCCTCTCCTGGTATGACTGGTACACGACCATGGCACGGGCGACCTTGATGACGGCGGAATATATGGGCGTATAATCCAACACATCCATCCAACCGCCGTCCTTTCGGATACCCATCACGGCTAAACCGCTAATGATGGCGCTGCGGTACTCCCCCGCGGTCAAACGGTGGTCCAACAACGCTATGACGACCTGCAATGTCAACCCGTCCACTCGGTCCTCGTCCAATGGCTGTGCCTCCGGATCGTTAACGTGCGCCTCGACCAAATCCGCCAAATCATCCATTAAATCGCCTTGCCGCTTGGATAACCGAAACTTGGGCCTATCTGCATCTGGCATTTTCTCGGCACGGTATATGTAACACACCAACTTGGTCCACACGGCCGTGTAACGCGTCCACGTATCGTCCTCGACCCGGTTGTCGAACGGCCGCCGTGGCTTCTTGTCCACCTCTTTTCGCTGTACCTCGAACAATGCATGGCTGCCAACGTGGGTGGGCGTGGCTATGGTGCGTGCTCGGTCCATCACTCGCACCAAACTGTCATGGATCAACTGCAACTCATGCTCCTGCTCGCCCACTGGGTCGACCAACCGCTGTATGGCTTCCGGATCGAACCCCTGCAAATGGGTGGCCCATCCGACGTGCTCTAACCACGCGTTGGCGTCCAACTTGGAATCGGCGGCCTTGATCCGTTCTTTGTCCTCCAAATGAAACCGGCGCTCCTGCTGGTCTAATGTTTGCATTAAACGGTCTGCAACGGCTGCCTCGTCCGGGTCCTGGCTGATCGGTGCACCGAACCCGACCTCGAACCAACGGCTGCCCGGCCCACTGCTGAAAAAACGTTGACACTGGACACCGCTACGCCACGGGACCTGCTGTGCCTCCATGGCTCGCTGCTGGACACTTCCGCCCCTGCCTCGGGGATTCGTCCATCCATGGTCTCTGCGGTAATGGTTCTGCATGGCTCGTTCCGAACCGACCACGTATAAACAACCCTCCTCGCCGCAACCCAATTTGTCGCTCTGTGGTGGGTGGATAAATGGGATGGGGTCGGTTGTGGGTGGCGGCGTTGGCCATGTTGCCAACTCGGCCGGGGTCTGGATGACATCTGGGTCTGACTGGATCGCTTTTGTAATCTCGTTCCTTTCTGCTACCCGGATGGACCTGTGGTATTGCTTCATGTGCTGCTCAATATGCTTACCGATGTATGCATAATGGCATGTTTTGCAAATAATTAATGGAAACTCGGGCAACTTGATAAATGGCTCCATCTCGGCCACTGCTATTCTGAACTGCGATGTGTGTTAACGGGCATCCTTGACGAACAATATGATCTGAATCCGGCTGGAACGAATGGCTCTTTCTCTCTCTGGATTTATATTAGGCCTTGAACCCCCTCTTGCCTACATGCTGCTCTTATTTCGCATAATAGCGCCGGGATAATATCTTCTAAATAGCCCGAAGGGCTTTTATATATCTACCTATTTCTATATTAGCTCCTTACTAGTTACTAGTTATTAATCTTAGTACATTATAAATCCCCCCTCTTTACTCTTTACTCCTTCATTTTATCCCAAAGAATCCCTGACCACCACCTCAACTGCCTCATAATCTCCGAAGACTCGATCCCTGCTACCGTGATTTTTCTCCCGAGCCAACTTGCCACCTCTTCTTCATCAAAATTCTCTAAACCTGCATCTGCCATACTCTCTATCAGCTCTTGCCGGTATTTACGCTCCTTACAATAAAAGAAGCCAATGGCGGTATCATAGGCCTGTCTCCCATACTGACAGCGGATCCCCTGGTTTCGCTTCCACCTTCCAGAAGCGCTCTTTGACCATGCCTGGCATAATTCTCGAGGAAGAGCACAGCCTAGACAGCCCCCGAGAGCCCATATGCCCTCCTCAAATATGGCCTCTGCGAGCCCCATCTTCAGGGTCGGCTTTCCATCGAACGGGCACTGGCGCAGAGCATGCTCGATCTGTGGCCCCCGTACCCCTCGCCCTGCGCAGAAGCTACATTTACCTACCCACCAGTCCATCACCACCTTCCATCCTGCAACCTCATCACTATCACCCCAGGACATCTCCAAGCTAGGAACGTCACAGTGCAGGCCGACGCCACCTTCAGAGGATCCATCATGGTCACTGTCAGCTCTGCGATCTCGCCGGCGACGACCGCGGAGTAGATCAAATGCAGCTACAAGTATGTCGAGGACAACGAGGAGCTGTGGTACCCAGGCCTCTCTATGGGGAACTTTCCGTTCGAACCATTCAATAGCCTGACTTTCCGCCGTCAGGTCCACGCCATCTTTTTCGGAAATGAATTTGGTCAAGGCCTTGCCAAGAATCTGGTCGTCTGACGTACAAAGGGCGGCGATGGTCCTTCGTATGACTAGCTTGTTTTCGCAGAGGCCATCTGGGCCGGCTGCAGAGTCACGCCTCTGTCTCCAGTGGTTCTTTTCATCCTCAGTACTCGCGCAGCATATCTGGTTTGCCACGACCACCTCCTGGCAGACCTGGCTATCCTCGGTGCAGAGGCTACAGAGGCCATAGGTGCGTCCGAATCGGTCCAGGCGCAGGGTTTCTAGCCAGCCGAGCAGTCGCCGAGCCGTGTCGGAACCTATCATTGTGCAGTCGTCGATCGTATGATCAAGCCCTGGTTCGTCGTTGATGAAGCAGAGCTGGCAGCCGACGGTACTCCATCCCTCCAGTCGTTCGCCCAGCTTCCATAGCTTGATCCGAGCCCTCAGCGCGTTATTATCGTTGCTGAAGCTGATCCGACCTCGAAGGTGGTCGAGCATGGCCTGTAGGCTATCTATCGCGCCGGTGGTGGGGAGGTCACTGGGATGTCCAAAGAGTGACCGATATCGCCGGTCGTCGTGAGGCGGATCTCGGCCTACTTGACTTGCCTGTCCTAGCCGCCCTGGCCCACTATCTCGACCACGCTCGAGGCTAAGGGGTAACGGGAGAGTGCGGCTTCGCTTTGGACGCGGTGCGGCATCCTGTGACCCAGATGTTTGATGTATTGACCTCTTAGCAGAACGGTCATGACGAGCGGGTTCATCCCAAGCGGCTTGTTGCTGACGTTGCCGCAGAGACTCGCGCTCGAACGCCTCCTGATCCTCGCGATAGATCCGATTGAAGAATGCGATCGCATCCTCTTTCTCCCCCGCGGCTTCTCCGTCCCGGCTGCCGTCAGAGCTGGACGGATCCCGATCGGTCCGCCGGATTTGTTGTTGCTGAGTAGCCCGCCCGGGTGCAGGCCCGCAGGAGCTCCAGACCAGAGCCTGCCGAGCAGGGGGGTGGCGCTCTGCAGCCTGGGGACTACAGCTCCAGCCTAAGGCAACCCGCGAAGGGGAGGCTGCCACCGAGGTGGCCACCCCTGTGTCCCCGTCCCCATCCTCGTCCTCATCGCCGTCCCTACAACCGGTGAGAGGGCTTGATCGGACGTCCCTCTTGAGGGGATCCTCCTTGACTGGCATATGGGCTGCATGACTAGGCAGATGAAGGAATTCGTGCCATCTGGAAGCGGCCCATCGATAGAGTTCGAGGAGCTGCGGCTGGAGCTTGGTTGGGAATGCCCCATCCAGACCATAGGTGGTGCCTCGCTGCAGTGGGCGATGACCACTCTGCCACGCAAAGACCACGTTCCGACTCGCACTTGCACTCTTATCGTCGAATCGGTTGAATGGTTGGAATACCTCTCGCACATGCTTCTCGGTAATGCCGATAGATATCTGGCGGAACTGACGCGAGTTGACGGGTATGCCCCATACCGTCGACGTTGCCCCCTTGAGTATTGCGGTAAGACGACCGGTTTGCCAGGGCCTGCTAGGGGTGACTATATCCTCGCGGAAGAGGAGGGGTGATTCGACGGCTGCCTCGCCTGATAGCCCCAGCCCTCTCTCCCGATGTAGCATGTCTATGAACGGCCGGATATAGACAAGGTACTTGTATAGTATATGACCAAGCTGGGCTGGCAGGAAACGGGCAACTACGAATTCACGGTTCGTAGCCCTCTTCGCCTTGTGATGACGTGTGATATATATCATCGACCGGTCATATACGTATATGCCTCTCGGGTGAAGCTCACCGTTGCTGCACAGAAGGCTGAGCAATTCCGTGCATCGCGGCAGCTGGCCGCCCGCACAAAACATACCGCCGAGAATGGCGGCTCGGAGGGCCTCGTCTTTCTTGAAGTACTGGAATACGGCATTCCATTCCCAGTCGCCGCCCCGGAAGAGCCCGTGGCGGTGGGCTCTACTTGCTCGACAGCAGAGCTCGAGGTAGGCCGTGTCTAGCTTGTTGCCGGGATGAAGGACGAATGAGAAACCCTCTTCGTTGTTGGTCATGTCGTCCCTGATGCTCGATAGATCGATAGCTGGGTCCCAGGAGAACATCATTTCGGTACATAACCTGGCTGCCTCCTTGATGAAGTGCTCTGGCAGCCGTCGGAACTGGCCCATAGAGATTGAGATCTCGTCTCCCAGGGAAACAACCTGCCCATTGTCGCTCCAGCGGAGGAGGCAAGGCGGCGTATCCGTCCGGGACATGACATAGCCGAAATTGCGTAGGCTCAGCAACTCTTCCAATGGGGACTGTGACTCCATCACCATATACTGCCTCCGAATCGGCTGTAGTCTATTGAGCTGGCCTATACGCGGTCGTCGCTCGAGGGCGAGGGTGTGATATGCCCGTAGAGGGAGGGCGTATTCGAGGAAGACGAGGCGGAGTATGTAGATCAAACCGGAGAGTGTTGACGTATAGGACCTAGCCGGTAGGAAGGCACTATCCGGCGATGACGAGAAGCCTAGGATACCGCTGAAATAGATCAGCACCGTCGCTTGTGGTTGGCCGTCGATCACCGGCTGGGTGGCAAGTGCTAGAGTCAGGCCAAAGAGTAACTCAACCAGTTCTTCGGGGGATCCTCTGGCGGCACCGGCACCAGCCTCTTCATCTATTATTTCGTCATCACTTATTTCACCCAGGTCATTCATCCACGTGGTGAACTCTCCATCCTCGTCCTCCTTGTCGTCATTGTCTTCGTCGTCGTCGTCGTCGTCGTTCTCTTCCTTCTCTTCCTCATCGTCCTCCTCGTCCTCCTCAAGATTGCCCTCATCATCCTCGTCTTGATCCTGTCTGTACTCCCCATGCCCTGCAGCCGTTTGGCCACGTCGAGCCGAACCCCTGTACTTGCCGGCGAGCTTCTCTAGGGCGGCTGAGTCCCTAACTGCCTCATGGGCCCAGATAGCATCCAAGAACTGGAGCTGCTTCTTATTTAGCGCCAGGCCCGCAGCCTGCATGCGCGTGTCGGGTGGCATTCGATAGAGCCGAAAGACCATCGCTAGGCATCTTTTAAGCAGAAGTCGATACTTGCCCGATGATGATGCCTGCTGCACGAGCGTGAAGGGCTTGCTGTAGATAGACGAAGTTTGCGTGCTTCGGAGCCAGCAGAGCACGTGCCGGCTCGTCTTTCTTACTGTCTCCTCGCATCGGTCTATTATCACGTCGGCGAGACGGACGAGGGAGGCAATCCTATCCTCGTCCCCACCCGGACTTATGAGATCTTCGTCAAGCCCGCATACTCCGCGTCGTCCAAGGAGGTGTTCCCGTCCGCCGGGGGAGGTGAACGTCCGTGTCATGGCCGCGAGCACCTGACGGCGGCCCCTGCCTCTGTATGTCTGGTCCCAGCAGGTTCTTTCCATCCAGGGCCGCTGTAGTGCGAACGCCGTCATCTCCCCCGCCGGCTCCGCCGCAGCGGGACGCTGTCGTCTATCGAGTTCCCGCGTCAGCACGGCTCGCAAGTGGGCCTGAACTGCCGGGCCATCCACTGGCCGGACGATACTTCCACCTCGCTTGATAATCCAGTATTTCCGCGTTGACCCGGTCGTCCATGTCTGTAGATAGACACATTCGAACTGCTGGTCGAGATCGCGGCGGGGACGGGGTCGAGCATGATCGGCTTTGAAACGGCAGTCATCCGGCGGGCTGGATAGATGGCGCCGTATTAGCTGGCGACTAATGGTGCGGAATGGGCAGTGGATGCATGCGAAGCCTTCGTAGACTCGCAACTTGTCGTGCTCGGGAGATCCGTCGGCTCGAAGTGGCGCCTCGTCGGGGTCTAGAAGGCCGGGCGGAGATAAAGACTTAAGAAGTCGGCTTAGCCCTTTCCTTGCCTCGGTGGGAATGTTATGCTTGTCGCGAAGATGTGTCGTGACGCGTGACGGCCCGTTGGATAGTGCGAATTTGCAATCATCTTGGGTGCAGATCAAGACACGCGCTCTAGCATCGTGGAAGAGGTTGAGGTTGCTGAGTAGCTCCTGGGTAGCCATTCTGCTGATAGCGGCTATTTCTATTTCTACTTATAGTAAGCATGGGTATAGTACTGTATATAGAAGAGGTGAGACGAGAGAGGAAGGAGAGGAGTAGTAGAGGGATGTCTCTAGACGTGATACGTGCACGGGCCATATTTAAGGTAATTTGATGAAATACAACAAGACGCGACGCGTGCACGGACGACCCAGCAACGTGCACAGACCAGTTTCTGTGTAATTGAACGAATTACCAGCACGACTGCGTACAGTAGCACGGCTGCCAGCATGCCGGTGTATAAGTGCGGCTCTGTGTAACCAAGCGGGCGTGGTCTGATGCCCAGTGCTACACAAAAGCATAGCAGCGGGTTCGTATATGCATTGCCTCCGACATGAGCTTTGATCGAAGCAACAATAAATAAATAAACAACCCTGTCGAGCGCTCCATGCTGCGGAGCTGTCATGCCCTCGTCATCCGTCGCCTCGTCGTCTTTGTCCTCATCGTCGTCGTCATCGCTCTCATCCTCCCTGCCTCTGCCGCTGCAGAAGCCGCTATCATGACTGCTGGGAAATCCGTCGCCCTCGAGCTCGTCTACTACATCACGCAGCAAGCTCCACTGCTCATCCGTAAAGCGAATAGCCCACCGCTCAAACGCCTCTTCACGTCCTATGCGATATGCTCGCCAGCAAAAGCTCAAGTACCGATGACCAACGGACCGATACTTGCTCATCGATGCCTCTTTGCCTTTTCGTCCAAACGGCATTCCACTCGGACTTGTTGCCGTTATGCTGGCGAGCCATTGAAGCGTCTCTGTCGGCACGCTATCAAGTCGCCAGCAGCAGCGGTCGACCTCGCGATCGAAGCTTTGCCCAAGCCGCTGCAATAGTTGTCGTTCCCGAGCCGCTTGCTCGTCTTCTTGCCGGACTCGCCCAGCTGTCACCGCCTTCGCCCTTATCCACTCGGCTGCTTCGAAAATATCAAGCAAATCCCGGGAGTCAAAGTGCCTCACCCAGCCTAGTCTCTTCACCCATGCCGAATCCCGGTCCATATCCTCTTCCAAGTCGCCCTTCCGGAGCCGCATGGCATCTTCTGCTTTAAGCTCGGCCTGGCTGTCGGCAATGATCTTTTCCATCGCGCTATCTCTCGTTATGCCGGTACCATCTGACGCATTATCAATATCGTTATGGTCTCGAACGATCCAGTACCGCGCATGCTTTCTACGCATCCAAGTTTGCAATCGAACTTCAGTCCATCGATTCTCTGCGGCCTCATGTCCTGTCTCTCTCCAGTGACGGGTGATATTATCCCGTGCCGTTGTGAGATACCTGCATGCGGCGCAGCTATAACCGTGTAGTACGTCGAGCAGTTCAATTGCCGCACTACCGTCAGCCGGCAGTTGACTGAGTTTCGGATCGGCCAAATCCATAGTACTGTAGTAGTCCTTGATGTCCTTTAGCGTCTGTCCTGTTATTTGATGCTCGTGCCGGAAATGCGACTCGATACCGGCACCGGGCCGAACTGCTGCTCTGCAATCACAGCAGATAAGCATCCGGTGCTCCTCATTGAGTTGCGCAATGTCGTCCATAGTCTGCTATACTGGCTTCAGCTGATAATCGAAGCTTTTGAATGGAATGAGTTGAAAATGCCGTCCTGGAGTCCTTCTTGACTATGAACCCCTTTCCTCTGTAACCCTAACCCCAACTGGCTACTAGCTAACCCCAACCCTGGTGTTGGGAAATTTTGGACCAATCAGCGACTCGATCCAACTCCAAGCGATATTACTCCAAAGCACAGACGGCAAAACACGATTTGTATGGGCGATTTTACTTAAATCGCCGGAGAATAAATTGTCAGGGTCCCCATCGAGCCGCTGCATCCAGAAGTCCGCCAGAATCTGTAATATCTCTTCCTGCAGCCCCTCGCCCGACTGTTCCTCGTCCTGCAGATGCGCCCAGAGCAGCTCGAGGCTGGCCCTCTGTGCATGCGTGAAGCGAAAGCCGTGTTCGGCAAACAGCGCATCCTCCTCCAGCGACAGCACGTTGAGGCAATAGCATAAGAACCGCTTCACATAGACCAGGTAGCGATCCATACTGGTCTTCTCCTGCAGCGGCCCAAACGGTCGGCTGTGGGCATCGTGAGGGTGGGGGCTGGCCAGGAGCAGGCGGGTCATCAGGGGCATGCTCTTTAACCCGCCGATGCAGCGGTCGAAGAATAGACGATCTAGAGCCGTGGCCATCCGTCGCAGCTCGTCGTCGTCACGGCCGGGCATCCTGCTGCAGGCTTGGATATCTACTAGATTCCTCCCGGCGAAGTGGGCTGACCAGCCGGTCCTCTTCAGCCAGTTCGTCGTCTCGTGCCTCAGGATCCCTTCCTCCATGACCTTCTGCATCTTCTCCTGCTCCTCCTGCTGCAGTGACCACCCTTGGGTGATGTCGGCGATCATCGTCTGATCTTCCGAGTCTGTCTGCTGCCTATCGGCCATCGTCGCTCTTCTCCCCCTGCCCACCGGCGTCAGAGGATCTCCTGCTGCCGAAACAGCATCATCGTTGCCGCTGGTCGAGATGCTTACGCAGAAGTAGTAAATCGCCCTCTTTGGTCCTGTAAAGAAGGTCTGCAGATAGACGCTGATCCAGAGGTCCGCCTGCGCCTTGGATCCCTTTACGTTGTGCTCGTCGTTGAGGTGAACCCGTAGGCACTTCCAGCTCGGCGTGAGGTGCCTGCAGCCCGGCCGGGTGCAAGCGAAGCCCCGGTGAACAGTAAGGCCCTTGACGGCCCGGGTCGGGTTTGACGCACCGTGCTGGACGAGCTGCTCCAATGCCGGTCCTTGCAGCTGTAGACCCTTGTGGCGGCGGACGAGATCGCTGCGGGCCCGATGGTTGATGTCTGGGTGACGGTCCCTCAAGTGACCCTCGAGGTTGCGGACCGCATAGCCATGGAAGGCGCAGATCAATGACTGGTACTCGCCGTTATATATAAGCCACTCTTCTCCCAGTTTGGTGGTGCCTTCTGCATCACGATGACTGGAGGACTCTCCTATGTCTCCCTGATGATGATGCTCTGGCCCGTTGCTGTCGGGTGAGTCTGTTGGACGCGCTTGTGCCATCATCATATAGTAGGTGGCTGCTTTCCCTGAAGAAGCTCTCTCGAATGAATAGTGAGTGACTGCTGGAACCTGCTCTATCGTCATCACTTACGCTGCCACCTATACATTACAGGTAGGTTATATATCATTCATAGATACATATTGATGATTGAGATTGGGCTCACTTGTTCACTGAGTCGCGAAAGGTCTGTCCGGCCTCCAGAGACGCGTTCTGTTGTATTTCCCTCCTTTGCTTGCTTTTTCCTTAACCCTGAAGTTGCCCTTCCCTTATCCCTGATTGGCTGCAGCATGAAATGGTAGTTTGGGACTGGTAGTTTGGCCCCCCTGTTCGCGTCCCGGACCCACCCCCGCGTGCCCCCCTTGCATGGTCATTGGTCCGTGCCCCTGACCCCGAAATGGTAGTTTGGCCCAAACTACCACTGGCCTCCCGGTTAGGTTCCTCTTAGATTCATAGGGGTTAGAGCTATAGAGGTTTCTTTTATAGTTATAGAGGTTTTTTTAAGTTAGATATAAAAGCCCGAAGGGCTTTTATAGAGATTCTAGGAGGTTCTAGAGGTTAGGGTCACACATTGGGTTAAGGTCAGGGTCAGCTATAGATAGAAGCCCTTCGGGCTTCTATAGAGATTCTAGAGCTTTCTATAGAGGTTAGGGTCAGGGTCAGGGTCAGACATTGGGTCAGGGTTAGGGTCAGGCATTGGGTCAGCTATAGATAGAAGCCCTTCGGGCTTCTATAGAGATTCTAGAGCTTTCTATAGAGGTTAGGGTCAGGGTCAGGGTCAGACATTGGGTCAGGGTTAGGGTCAGGCATTGGGTCAGCTATAGATAGAAGCCCTTCGGGCTTCTATAGAGATTCTAGAGCTTTCTATAGAGGTTAGGGTCAGGGTCAGGGTCAGACATTGGGTCAAGGTCAGGGTCAGACATTGGGTCAGGGTTAGGGTCAGGTGTTACAACCCCGTCACACAAGAACTCGCCACTGCCCTTGCACGTGACCCCAGGTAAGCAACCAATCATGGAAGGAGCGACACCCTGTATCGCTCCAACACGCAGGAGCGACTTTTCAACATCGCTCCTGGAGGAAGGAGCGACTTTTCAACGTCGCTCCCGCAAAAGAGATGTAGTATATAAAGTCGCTCATTTGCATATTTCCTATTTCCACTTGGCTCTCTAGCTTTCAATATAACTTGATTACTCAAGAATACTTCTTGACATTATCAGACGTGATTCGCCACCCTACGCTCAGTACTACGCCCCGTTACAACTGCCAACATAAACCAAATCAGGTTACGGTTTACTACGTTGGGAACCTTGACCGTCACACGTTGAAAGCTCTTGTTCAGTTGCACGCCGCGTCACGCTGAGCAATAACGAAGTTTCGACAACATGCCTGCCAAAGGTACTACCGGAGAATCCTCCAAGGGAATGCAGCCTCAGGACTCCCCACCGAAGGATCATGAAGAAGACATTGTCCGAATGTCTGATTCAGATGAAGACGATGACAAAAGAATCCGAGTCTTACATGAGCGTGTCAAGAGCCTCATGACGGTGGTCGAAAGTCAGCACGGAGCCATTGAAAGAATGAAGGAGATCGAGGAAAGAAACCTCGCCCAATTCGAGCTTAGCAAGGCACAGCAGGCGGAAGAAACCGAGAGGCTTCGGAATAATAACAAAAACCTGCAGGAACAGGTCGACAAGCTCGTCGGAACCTATGAGGAACGGAACCGACACAGGAACGAACAAATCAACACCATGGAAATTCTTGCCAACCAGGCCAATGGAGGGAAAGATCTCGGAGAAATCATCAAGCCTCACAAACCAACCAAGTTTGACGGAGATCAGAAGAAGCTCAAAACATTCCTGACGGAACTGCGCACCTACTTTCACTACTATCCCACGCAATTCTTCAAGCATGAAAACCGTGTCAAGTTCGCAGGAAGCTGCCTCACCGGAAGCGCGCTAGGATGGTTCGAACCATTCCTCAGCGATTACGTTCGAGGAAGCCCGAGCGACGTGACAATGGCAATCTTTCGAGACTATGACGCTTTCGAAGATAGGATGAAGAAAGTCTTCGGGGAAGTGGATGAAGTACAGGCGGCCACCGATCGATTGATGAGACTGAAGCAAACAAAGGCTGCATCTGAATATGTCGCCAACTTTCTTCAGATAGCCTCCAGGATACCTTGGGATGAGACATACTTCAAGGATAGGTTCTATCGAGGCCTCAAGGAAGATGTTAAGGACGAACTCTGCAAAATCGACAAGGCTATGATGACGTTGGATAACTACATGGAAACGGCAGTCAAGATCGACAATCGAAACTTCGCGAGACGCCAGGAAAAGAAGGGGAACTATGGCCAGTCCCAATACAAGGCTAAGAATCAGTCCAACCAGGGACAAAGGAGACAGCCTGACACCTCTCACGGCACCGAACCAGGACCTATGAACATGGGGAACGTTCAGAAAGGTAGAGAGAGGAAACCGAGAGACATCAGCAAGATCAAATGCTACAATTGCGACGAGTATGGGCATTATTCGTCTAACTGCGAACGGCCAAAGAAGCCAAGGAATCAAGGTAAGAAACAGGTTAACATAGTCCAGAACCAGGACGACGAAGAGGAACCTCGAGCAATCAGAACGACCAAGCCTAACCACAAGAATCTCGGGTGGATACATTGCTATGACGACAAATGCATCGACCACTTGGACGAAAAAGTAGTCAATGCTATCTTCCCGAAACCTACCAAGGAACTCGATTCTTCACGAACGCGTACGGTAGCCATGGTACGAAAGACTCCAGTGGAAGAATATCGTGAAACTAGTGACGAAGAAAACGACCCTGATCTCTACGAGCAACGGCTACCGTGGAGGAGCCAGGAATGCGAACAAGGATACCCCGAAAACGACTCTAAGGGACAGTCCGAACAAGATTCAGAATATCTGTCGGACACGGAAGGAGTCACAAGTACAGAATTCCGATTCTTGACGGAACGAACCCTTCAAGGAGAGAGCAGGAAGTCTCGACAGGAACGACGACGACTATCGAGAGACAATGCAACACTCAGGAACCCAAACGACGAACGCCACCTGTAGGAGGGCCGCAGGGGGGCGGAATCAGGGGAGAACTCCCTACAAAGGCACTCAGAAGTGCAGAAAAACCCGGACGACGACAGAAGTCATTCAACCTCTCAGTACGAATACGCGGAAGGGAGTATAACGCTTTGGTAGACAGCGGTGCAGAAGAGAACTACATGGACCCCGAAGTGGTCAACGAACTTGGACTCAGATGGAAGTACAAGAAGAAACCGTACAGAGCCGAGAACCTGGAAGGACAACCGTTCACCTCGAATGGAGGACGAGTAGACCGAGAGATTGATCACCTCAAAGTCCAAATCGATGAAAGAAATCAAGGAATCACGTTTGATGTGATTGCCATGAGCCACGATTTGGTCCTAGGTTACAAATGGCTGCATAAGTACAACCCATGGATCGATTGGAGAACTGGCCAGGTGCGACAATGGGACGACGCACTCTCCAACGATGACGACGAGTCAAACGATGAATTGAGATCTCAACCTTCTACCGACGACGACGGAGAAGAATGGCATGAGGAAAGAACTTCCTTACCACCCAAAGGGACACGACATATCAGTGCGAGAAAGGAAGCAAACCGCACTAGAAGAACCATTGCTTTCGTCAAACGCAAACTCAAGCAAATGGATGAAGTCCTCGAGCTTCAGAAGAAAGCTTTCGAAGAAGGACACACACCAACCGACAAACAAGAAAGGCTCAAGCACATACCCTTGCAGTACCGGATCTATCAGAAACTGTTCGAGGAAGAACTGGAAACCGGACTACCAGAACACAGCGAATGGGACCTCGAAATAGAACTAAAGGTTGGAACAAAACCAAAGTTCTACCCCATCTACAACCTCAACGAAGTGGAACTACGAACGCTGAAGGAATACCTCCAAGACATGCTGAGAAAGGGATACATCCGAATCTCCAAGTCCTCGGCAGGATACCCAGTCATGTTTGTACCCAAGAAGAATGGAAAACTCAGACTCGTTATCGACTATCGGCAACTCAATGACATCACCCTCAAGGATCGAACGCCGTTGCCTCTAGTCACGGAACTACGAGACAGACTACACAATAAGAAATGGTTTACAGCTCTAGATCTCAAGGGAGCTTACAACCTTATCCGCATCAAGGAAGGAGACGAATGGAAAACAGCATTTCGAACAAAATTCGGACTGTTTGAATACGCAGTCATGCCGTTTGGCTTGACAAACGCGCCAGCGGCATTTCAACGAATGATCAACCACGTACTGAGGGAACACCTCGACGACTTTGTGGTATGCTATCTGGACGACATCCTAATCTTTTCGGAAACGGAAGAAGAACACACGGAACACGTCCATAAAGTGCTCAAGGCACTCCAAGACGCAAACCTACTCGTCGAACCCGAGAAAAGCACATTCCACACGCACGAAGTAGAATTCTTGGGACACATCATCAGCCCGAACGAAATCCGAATGGACCCCAACAAGATAGCGACCGTCAGAGATTGGCCACGACCGAAGAACCTCAAGGAAGTACAATCCTTCGTAGGATTCGCAAACTACTACCGAAGGTTTATACGCAATTTTGGGGAAATCGCAATACCATTGACCGAACTTACGAAGAAGGAGATAAAATTCATCTGGACCCAAAAGGCAGAAGAAGCGTTCCAAGCACTCAAGGAGGCAATCCTGAAAGAACCTGTTCTAGCCACGTTCGACCCCACCAAAGAAGTCGAACTAGAAACCGATGCGTCAGACTATGCATTGGGGGCCCAAGTTGGACAACGAGATGAGAAAGGCAAGCTGCATCCAATAGCCTTCTATTCACGAAAACTACACGGAGCCGAACTCAACTATCCTATCTACGACAAAGAATTTCTTGCAATTGTCGATGCTTTCAAAGAATTTCGACACTACCTCCTAGGAAGTCAGCACAAGGTCAAGGTCTACACCGACCACAAGAATATATCCCATTTTGCAACAACACAAAAACTCAGCGGAAGACAACTCAGATACGCTGAATACCTCTCTGAATTCGACTATGTCATCATCCACAGGAAAGGATCAGAGAACGGACGAGCTGATGCTATCAGCCGACGAAGTGACTTCAAGACAGAACAAGCCATTGTGCAAGATCAAATCTTGCATCAGACACCAGAAGGTCACTATGAACAACGACAAGTAGCCTACATCCAGCAGGCAAAACTCATGGAAACTCGAAGAATCGCCTTCATCGACAAGATCACGGAAGGAGAACTATTCCATGGGATTTACGAACACAACCAGGACATCCCAGAAGAAGACAAAACGGGGAAAATACAAGTACCAACGCACCTTCAAGAAGCTCTGGTCAAACACATCCATGAACACAGATTGCACGGACACCCCGGAGTAGCCAAGATGATGGAACGACTCCAACGAACCTATGAATTCCCGAAAATGAAAAACGTGATAAGAACGGTACTACAACGATGTGACTTATGTGCACGCACCAAAGCACGACGACACAAACCCTACGGCAAGCTCAAACCCTTGGAAGTCGCAGAGCGACCTTGGCAGTCGATCACTATGGATTTCATTACCAAATTACCGATTTCAGAAGACCCCGCTACAGGAGTACACTACGACAGCATACTCGTAATCGTTGATCGATTAACGAAGTTTTCCTATTTTCTACCATTCAACGAACAGACGGATTCCGAACAACTTGCCTACATATTCATGCGAAACATTGTTAGCATACACGGAATGCCTGAAGAGATCATTTCTGACAGAGGATCAACATTGGATTCCACGTTCTGGAAAAGCCTCATGGCTCACCTAGGACTGCACCCACGAATGTCAACAGCCTACCGACCTCAGGTAGATGGACAAACAGAACGAGTCAACCAGATTGTGGAAACATACCTACGATGTTACATCAACTACGAGCAGAACAATTGGGCAAAACTGCTGCCTATGGCTCAGTTCGCTTACAACACCTCGCTGCAAGAGAGCATCAAGACCACACCAGCTTACGCGCTATTTGGCTACACACCAGACCCATATAAAGACTCATACGATGGAATCCAAAACGCCAAAGCAATCCTCGAAGCGGACAAATTGAAAGAACTACACGCGGAACTGAGGACGGAACTCGAGTTCGTGCGAGAACGAATGAAGCGCTACTACGACCAGAAAAGATCGGAAGGACCGACTTTTTCGGAGGGAGACATGGTCTACCTATCCACAAAAGACATCGAGACAAAGCGCCCAAGCAAAAAACTCGATTTCAAATACCTCGGACCATTCAAAATTCTCAAGAAGCTCTCAGACAGCACCTACAAATTGGACTTACCACCAAAGGTCAAGCTCCATCCAGTCTTTAACATTTCATTACTTGAATCAGCAGAAGGAACAATCAAAGTTGATACGGGCTACGATGACGATATGGAAGTTGAAGACGAACGGGAATACGAGGCAGAGAAAATCCTCGACACACGAAGAAACGAGGAAAAGGGAAATCGATTGGAATACCTGGTCAAGTGGAAAGGGTACACCGACGCCGAAAACACCTGGGAACCAGCCAAACACCTCATCAATGCCCAGCGTTTGCTGAAGAGCTTTCACCAACCACCTCGCCAGAAGGAGGCACCAAAGGACCCACGCCTGCGAAGCCATCACCCAGCCCAAGGGACGACCATTCGACATCATTAAGCGCCTGGAGGTCGTTCAGTACCCAGCTTTCGTGGGACCCCAGCGCTGGATCCAACTCGAGCCCCCCGTCCGCCTCCTGCATCCCGCGACGGAACAGTTCGGAGCTACGCTCCTTCACCTTATTCCGCATACGCCGAATCCGAGCCAACCGGCTCACCGCCTCAGATACTTGCGTCTGCAACACAGACAACTGAGCCTGAAGACCGATCAACGTATCCCCGGCCGCCTCCTCGTCTGCCTCTAGCTTCTTCTGCTGCTCCAGCAGCTGCGTCACTAAGAAGGGATTAAGCATCAGGAGACGCAAAACGGCGCGAAGGCTCACAGGAACTCGCCACCAAGACCCCGTCACACGCCTTCCGTTGACGGATGCATTCCTTGCAACGACGGGAATCGTCTTCCGTCATCAGACAAGGGATTTTTGCGCGAAAGCAACGAGTGCAAGGCATATCGGCACAAACCCCGTTCAAATCAATAAAAGCGCAAAGAGCCGAGTTTTCACTTTCCTTGCGATCGGAAACAGCGGTGCGCTGTCCGCTACGACGTTTCGAGTTACTACCTGTCATCCTGTTATAATCACGGAAAGGAGGGAAGATAAAAGGACGAGGCACCAACCGACAATGGAAAACAACCCGAATAACAGGCCTTGAGGACAAGGCCATGGGAGAGAGGGCATCGTGTTACAACCCCGTCACACAAGAACTCGCCACTGCCCTTGCACGTGACCCCAGGTAAGCAACCAATCATGGAAGGAGCGACACCCTGT
>RZGL01000141.1:0-28601 GCA_027886155.1 Fusarium paranaense | reverse complement strand
TATCGACTCGGCCAAAGGGCCGACATAAATAATAAAAGCCTAAGTAAGGCAGCATTTAAGATTTGCCGCCTGGCTCTCCTTTATTGTAATAAGGAGCTCGGTATCTAATAGCTATAAAAGGATCTAGTGAGTTAATAAGACGATCTGCCTAAGCTACGTATATTATTATATCGCCTTAATCGACTTAAGTATTATCTCGATAAGCTTAATGCTTTAGCAGGTTATAATATAAAAAGAGAGAGAGGATTAGCCTCTTTAACGCTTTATAGATATATCTATAGAGCTAGGTGAGAATAGATTATTAAAGAGATCTATTATATTAGTTAACTATAGCTTATTTCCGGTAATAAGATAAGGCCGGGTATAGTTAATATTATGCTAGCGATCGTGGAATAAGTCTAATAGCCCGTTATAGTAGAAGGCCAGAGGACTAGACTCTAGGTATTTAATTATCGCCTTATCTATAACATTAGAGCCTATCTTCTATTTAGTGCTCTTTAGAGCTATGCGCTAGATATCTCGCTAGAAGAGTTTAATAACTATGGAGTAGAGATATTTAAGCTATAGCCTCCTTACTATTATGTTCTTATAGACTTAATACCGTCCTGCTTAGCTCTAGGCTTACTATATCTAGATATAGATATCGCGAATATCCTTAAGTACTTATTATTATTACTTATAGTCTTAGCGTAAGAGGTTATTATTAACCGCTAGTTAATTACTAACTTTAGAAGTAAACCGCTAAGTATTCTAATCGAATTTCCCTAGAAGCTACTAGTTAAACCTATATACCTTAGATATCTTACCTAGGCCTAGTCCTTTTCATTATATTTTAACCGCCTATGGTTCCCCCTCTTAGGGCTATGTATGCTATATTAACGTCTATTTATCTCCCTAGAGAACTAGCTCCTTCGTGATAAGGGATAAGTTATAGCTAAATCGAAGTCCGCGGAGTATTATTACTATAATAATAGTCTTAGGCAATAAGTACTTTAGGCTAATCTATGCCTTAATATACTTAAATAAGAAGTAGTATTAATTAATACTAGTATAGAGGAATTTAGCTATTATCTAAGAAGGAATAATAAAAAAAGGGTAGTCTTTTATATTATCCTCTAATACCTCTCTTAGCTAAGCTAGAGCTAGAGCTAATAAGAATAGATCTATGATATGCTATAGGAGGGCTAGCGATATTTAGTTCTTTGCCTAGATGCTATATATAAATTAGTACTATATTAGTTTAAGTGCTAACTATACCGTATTATTATTTGTTTTATCTTAATTAATCGCGGGAAGGTTATAGTAGATATAGAGCTTACTAAGCCTATATATATATTATACCTAGGACTAATGCGTATGCGCTCCCTACGTAGAGTTACGCTAGTCAAGGAGATATAATAGGTCTAGGGCTATGCTCTCGGTATAGCGGTTTTAAAATAGGTATTACTTAGCGGCATTAAATAGGACCTTAATGAGGTTATAGAATTAGCTATAGATAAGGCCTTTCTAAAGCTCCTAGCTCCTTGGCCTAGGAGTAATTATTATATCTCTAGCATCGCAGAGGGTTATAAATAGGTAGGTGGTCTAGCGGATAGGTAGGCTATAGCGCTTCCCTAACTTACCCTAATTAGCGCCCTCTTCCCGCCTATTAAGGCAATTCTAAAGCTAACTCTATTATAATTAATAACGCTAGAGTCTATCTAGATAGTATTAGCGCTATAGTAATATATGCCTATATAGTCCTATCTCGGCGGGTATTAGCTAGCGCCTAATATTAATATATATTGCCTATAGATTAATATAGGTCTTGTTAACTATGGAGTCTTAGTAATAATACTACTCTTTAAGTATTAATTTAAATATAGGCTATATTTATATTAGCTTAGTATTCTTAGTAGCTATATAGAGCTATAAGCTAGTATACTTAGGGAAGGGAGTAGCTCTTACTTAGACTTCTTCTTAGAGAGCAGTAAGGTATTAAGACTATAATATAATATAAAAGTACTTATAGTATAGTCTTAATGGGTTACTTAATGCCTCTCGCCTCTTTATGCCTATAAATCCCTTTAGTTTCTCTTTTATATCTACCTCCTTTTCCTTAACTACCGCTTTAGCTATTAATACTTCCCGGGGTATACTTAAGTCTAATAAGGCGATAGCATAGGTTTTAGGGATATATTAGAGTATATTATTATTATTAATAATGGCTTATATAGCAGGTAGTATTATTTCTTTATATTAGTATATAAATCTTTCCCTTAGGATATAAATCTATATATAGGGATTAAAGAGCTAGCTATAGAATAGGGCAGGGAAGAAGACCTAGATATAAGTATCTGCTAGGCTAATAATGCGCCTAAGGTAGTAATTTAGGATATTATAGAGAGGCTATATTATAGCGGTATTATTATTTGGATTACTAGGAGAAGGGATTTTTATGCTAAGATAAATATTATTAATATAATTAAGAGTGATATATAGTTAAGTATATTATTAGAACCTTAGCCTAGTGACGCTAAGGGATATTAAGAAGCTATAGAGATTATTAATATTATATAATAATAAGATTAAGTTGCGCTTTAGTCCTTATAACTAGTAATAATAAGAGTATATATATAGGTAAGGCGGGTTTGACTTATCTATTATTAAGCCTTTTATTGCTATCTTATAGGTGTTATTATACCGGGTAGGGCTATTTTCTAAATAAATCTCTTAAGGCCCGGGGCATAGTAGATCTTATATTAGATTAAGGACTAATAAGAGATAAGTCTCGCTTATATTGCTATCTAGTAAGGTCTTACCCTCTAGCCGCTTTATAACATTAAGGAGTAAGGAGTAAGTTAATAGAGCCCCTCGTTCCTTAGTTACCTTTTCTATCTAAGTATAATAGTTATCTTTATGCTACTAAGAAGTATATCTTATCGCGTTATTTTACTCTTAGAATAATAGTATAGTAGGGTTAATAGGTTTTATAGTTCTATTAATAGTATTATTAGCTAGAGTCTTAAGCCTTCTGCATTGCGGTGCTATGTTAGCCTGCCTATTAGCCGCAGCGTTAGATAATAATAGTATATTAAGGTATTATAAAATAACCTTAATCTAATATAATATAGCACTAACCTCTCGTAGATCTAGGTTATATATCTTAGATAGGTATAGCTCCTATTGCATCTAGTTAAGCTATTTAAATAGCAAGGTCTTATTCTCGCCCCGGCCTATGACTTGATTACCTATAGCTAAGAAGCATTAGGCATATTCTATTACTATAAGGCTATAGGTCTACCTATATACTTACTGAGTCGTCGGTATATTATAGATTAATACTGGTATAGAGCCTTAATGATCTACCATAGTATTATAGATCTCTTAGAGCGCTAAATGGCAGGAGTTATTAAGATAGAGGGAATTAAAGACGAGGAAAGATAATCGGGCTCGCTAGTAGATAGTAAGAGACCAGTAACTAATTGTATTATTAATACCTAGATAAAAGATAGGTATAATTATATTATTATATTAGCGTATATTTTTAATCTTAGCTAGGCTTAGTTATATAGTATAATGTTTACTTAGCTAGATAGTCTGTATAAGTATAATAATATCTTAGTGGCTATTTAGCTTAATAATAAGCTAAATATTATAGAGGATATTCTTAGTAATAAGGTAGTCTTATTATTTAAGCTAATAGTAGAGATTTTAGGTATAAAGCCTATAGTAACTCTATTTAACCCTAAAGTTTCTTAGTGCTTAATAAAGATAGTCAATAAAGTCTTAATACTTCTATATAAATGTCTTAATACTAGTAGCCGATAATAAGAGAAACCCATCTTAGTTATAAGTATTAGCCCTTATTAACCTAGGCGAGCTATCTAGTATATAAGGGGAAGGCCATAGCTAGGTATATAAGGTATTTTTTTACTCCTAGGGGGTTAATTAATTCCTTAGCTAGTATAGCTATTACGGCGTTTTAATCTATAGCCTATTAGAGGTATAATAGGCGCTAGTAGAAGCGATAGATTAAGGGCTCTACCCCGCTAGATTATTTAGTAATCCTATTATACTTAAGGATTATAGTAGGTTAATCGCCTTTAGTAAATTAGGTTAATAAGTAAATCATTCTAATAATAAACTATAAGATCCTCTTTAGATCTTTTTTACCTCTTATTATTTCTTAATCTAGGGTAATAAGTAATTACTAGACTATATTGATTAGGGCTTATAGTTTTTTATCCCGAGCTTTAAGCTATAATAGGTTAGGTTAGTCTTAGATAAATACTGCGTTAGCTGCATTATATCTTTATAATATAAGCTTAAGCTAAGCCTAAGAGTCTTTAAAAAGCGAGTAGTATTCTTATATATCGGCTAGGCTTGGGCGGTTAGTCTATAAGTTTTCCTTATAGTGCTAGACTAGTGGGTTATCTAGTGCTATTATTAGGCCTACTTTGGTCTCACTTAGTTTATTATAGTCAAAGTTATAAATAGACTTAGCCGGTAGTAGAACTTTAAATAGAGTAGGGATCTAGAGATATGGCTCTAAGTGGAGGCTAATAACTAGATCTATTATTAATAGTATAGCGGGCAGGTAAGGTTAATAATAATATATAAACTCTGCCTATTGCGATTTAGTCTACGCGTAATAGGAAATAATAGCTTATTTATATTATTAATAATATCGCTATGAGTATATATATTATAATATAAGTTATTCCTCTTTGGTTTATAGCGCTTTTCTAGCGGGGCGGCTATAGTGTTTTAGAGCTAGTTAAGATATTATCTTCTAGGGAAACCTATATAGTAATATTTTAGCTTATTCCTCTAGCATTAGCTATGCGAGGCACCTATACTTCCCTTACTATATATCAGAGGGCTAATAATTATGGCTTATATAATATAAAAAATATTGCTTTTTTAATAATTATAGTTTATAAGATAATAACTTAATAAAGTATCTTATATTAACTAAATAAAGCACTATTATATTACCTTATATATATAAATAGTAATATCCTTAAGTTTTAAATTTTACTTATCTATTATATATAGTTTTATAACTCTAATTTAGGTTTTTCTTTCTCTTAAGGAAATACTAGCTAGAGCTAGGAACTATCTTATATATACTTAACTTTATGCCTATACTTAGACTAATCCTAACTATATTTTAATATATTACCCCCCCGCTCTCTTATTAGCGACTAAAATATAAGGTAGTAAATAAAACTCGAAATAAATATATAAAGAAAATAATTAATAAAGGGGATCTTTTACTTAATAGTTGCGCTTAGCTATATATAGACTCGCTAGTTTTCTATATAATGCCCTTATTTTAGGTAGCTATCGCGCTATACCTAATTGAATTAAATATAAGCTAAGACTTTTTAATACCTCCCGCGCTAAACCGCTTTAAATTAAATATAAGCTAAGACTTTAATATAGGTCGATACTCCTATCTAATTTATTTCCCTCTTCTATTTCTTTAAAATACTATAAGTAATTCTATAAAATAGCTATAAGGCCTGGGAAACCTTATATAGGCATAAAATAATTCTTTTTAAATAATTATACTATTTTGGCTGACTATTTTGAGAAAAGTATACCCTAAATATAGCCGTTAGTTCCCTAACCCTAAGACCTATATTAATGCATAAACCCCTCTTTAACCTAGCTTTAAGCCTAACTCTTAAATTTACTTTTAACCTTTACCCCTATATCTCTCTTTTATTTCTACCCTTAAATTTACCTTTATCCTTAATCTTTTACTATAATTCTTACTCTTATTTATCTTTCTTATTTTTATAATCTATTTATTATTCTTTCCTTATTATATATACCCCCCTATAATTTTATTATTTATATATCTTATATATTATGCTATTTTATTTATTATACGCTTTTATTTTCTTATTCCTTTTTTTTATTAATTATAATCTTACTCTTTACTTTATAATTCTTACTATTTTTAACCTTAACCCTTATTATAAACCTTAAACTTAATCTTATTATTATCCCTAACCTTATACTTACTTCTAACTTAATTATATTCCCTATTATTTTAAATTTAATAATACTAGTAGTCTTTTAACTTAATTATATTCCTTATTATTTTAAATTTAATAATACTAGTAGTTATTTCTAACTTAATAATACTAGCGGTTATTCTTAACTTAATAATACTAGTGATTATTCCTAAATTAATAATACTAATAGTTACTCTTAACTTAATAACGCTAATAATTATTCTTAACTTAATAATGCTAATAATTATTTCTAATTAAATAATATTAATAATTATTTTTAACTTAATATCTTATTATCTTACCCTTTTATATTATATTTTTATTATTTTATTACTTTTATTTACTTCTCTTATATCTTTTTTTTTATCTCTTCTTATTTTTTTTAAAATACCTTTTTTTTTCTTTTCTCTTTATATATATATATATATATATATATATATTTCTTTTTAGCTTCTTTTCCTCTTTATATTACTAACCCTAACCCTTATCTTTAACCCTTAATACTAACCCTCTGCTATTACCCCTAACCCTAACCCTTATACTATTATACCCCTGCCGGGAGCTAATTCTATAGGTTTAGGGGGCTTTCTTTTTATTATTTTCTTTTTTTTTTTATATTATTTTAATACTCTCCTTTTATATACCTTATTTTTATTTTAATTTATAACCTTTACTCTTATCCCCTTACTCTTTATAATATATTTTATTTTATTTTTCTTTTTTTTTTTAAACTTATAATTATTCTTTTATATATAATAATTAGTAATAATACTAAGTATTTCTAATATAATAATTCTATCTCTTTACTTATTAATTTACCTTACTTTCTTTATTTTCTTTATTATATTTTTATTATTAATTTTTTTTTTTTTTTTTTTAATTAACCTTTTTTACTATTTTTTTTATTTTTTTTTTTTTCTTTTATATATATATATTACTTATTATTATTTTTACTTTTATTTCTTAACCTTAACCCTATACTTATTACTAACCCTAACCTTATATTATTTTATACCTATTAGTAATTAAAAAGCCTTATATTTACTTTTAACCCTAACCCTTACCTTTATTCTTACCCTTAACCCTATATTTACTCTTACCCCTAATCTTATACTTACCCCTAACCCTAACCCTTATACTATTATATCCCTACTAAGAGCTAATTCTATAGGTTTAAGGGGCATTTTATTCTTTTTATCCTTTTATTATATTATAAATATTCTACTTAATTCTCTTTTTTTCTTTTCTCTTATATATCTATTACCTTAACCCTAAACTTATTTACCCCCCTTATATCTCCCTTAACCTCTATATCCTATTTATTATCTATTAGAACTACCTACCTATTATAGTATTCTCTTATATTAATAGCATAATATAAATCTAGTATAATCCTCGCCTTCTTAAATCGCGCTTAATTTATATTATATTATTTCTCTATCTACCTCGCTATCTCTATACCTACCTAAAACTAATATTTATTGCCCTTATATACCTCCTAAATTATTTCTTCTTATAATATATATATATTAATTCCCTTTATCTTATAAAACTATTACTTTACCCCTAATTAATAATAAAAACTCTCTAAGCTACTTATAGTAACCCTAAGTTACTTCTTTATAATATCCCTAACTTATTAACTCTATAAATATATTAATACTATTAGTAATAGCTTATCCTTATATTTATAGCTACCCTCTTTTTCTTATATTTCTTTATATTAATTTAATAAAAGTTTATATATAAAGTAATATAATAGCTCCTTAAATTAAATCCTCCTTTATATAGTATTATACTTTTTACTTATTACTTTATTATATTAGTTACTATCTCGCCTATGCCGCTATTTATTTAATATAATCCCTAGCTTTAATGCCTTATAATAATACTAAATATAATATATTAAATATTTGCCTATAACTTTATTTAGCTATTAGAGTAGTATCCTAATTTATATACCCTCCTCGGTATTAAATACCTTTTAAACCTCTTGCCCCTTACCCTTATTATCCTTATAGCTACTCTCTCTATTCTCTTTTACCTTACCCTTACTCTAATTCTTACCCCCGCTATTACTAGTTAGTCTTAATGCTTTATATTAATCATAAAGCTTTACCCTAATTATATCCTTATACCTTTCGCCTATAACCCTATCTATAAATGCCGCAATAATAGCCCTTTAATATCTTAGAGTTAATATAAATGCCTCTATTTATCCCTAATTAATATTATCTATAAAGCTATAATATTAATCCTCTCGCTGCGGCTATTTATTATATATAATAATTAACTTAATTACTTCCTTTACCTATTACCCTCCTCGACCTATCTATTATATAAAGTCTACTAAGCTATATAGCTATTCTATATAGACTACTATAATAATCCCTTTAATATTAATCCCTATCCCTAAACTAATTATTACTATAATCTACTAACTTATCTAACCCTTAATCTATACTATCTATGCCTTATAGTAATCTTTTTTATTTATGCTACTATAATAAAACCTATAGCTAATCTCCTTAGCTATAGCTTTATATTACCCCTTTAACTAATAATATATTACCTCTTTCTAACTATTAGTTATCTATTTATTAAGCTCTTATATAATATTAATAATATACTTTTTAATAGCCCTATGCCTAGGCTTAACTTAATTAACCTAATATTAATAATTTAACTTTATTATCTAATCTTATATTATTACTATAAATTAAGCTAATATCTCCCTATAGAACTATTCCTTAAGTATAACTAAAAGCATTATAATTAGTAATACTATTAGGTAATTATACTAATATAAGCTTTATAGCTTACCTAGCTTAATATAATACCTAATATTTATAATAATTATATAATACTTATTAATAAATATTTGCTATAATAAGCCTATATATAATAACCTATTTATATATCCTAAAAATTTAATACTAAAAATAATATTTATACTAATAATTATTAGCTATACTACCCGCGGTATACCTTCTCGCCTAGTATATAATAATAACCTAAATTAGATATAATTAATACCTATAGCTATTACTTATATAACTAAGTTATCTATAAGCGCTATAAATAATACTATTATAATACTTATCCCTATCTCTTATATTACTATTAATAGCATAAATAATATATTCTTTCTAGCCCCTATTAATAATATATTAATTACTATTTAATCTATCTTTAATAATATAATTAATTATATACTCTTAGCTTATTTATTAAACCACTAAGTTACCTCTAGTCCTAATAGCATTTATAACCTATTAGCTATATTCTCCTCTATATCTTATCCCGCTTTATTAGTCTTTACCTATTTATATTTAGTTATCTAAGCTAAGCTATTAATACCTTATTACCTCTTTACTTAATATTTACCTTTGCGCTTACCCTTATACTTTAGCCTCTTTTTTTTTATATTCTCTCCCTCTAAAAACTAATATTATAGCTTATTAATCTCCTTAAATATTATAATTATTTCTAGCTATAGCTTCCCAGGGAAGCTAATATATATAGCATAATACTACCTCGCGATCTATATCCTATATATTAACTATAAATCCTAAATAATATTTTAGCTTTCTCTATAATTAATTAGCTTGCCTATTATTAGATTAATATTAATATTATTATCTTTATCTTTATCCTTTATTTAGCTCTTAAGCTACTTCGCGATTAGCCCTTAGATTTATTATCCTATCTTAATCGCAATTAGCTAGTATTATCTTACCTTAATTCTCGCCCCTATGCCTACCTATATTACTCGCGCTAGCTATTTACTAAGCTAGTTAGTATCCTATACCTACGAGTTATTATCTCTCTATATAAATTCTAGCTACTCTCCGCGCGGCTTAGCTAGCTTATACTTTTGCTATAGCGCCTATTTAGCTAGTATTAACTATATTATATATCTAACTATTATACGCCTAATTAGCTTAGGGATAAACTATACTACCTTGCGAGTATTATTATAGATTGCCTTTATCTTATCTTAGTCTATAATAATTATAACTTACCTATCTATTATAAAGATATTTTATATAAGCTACTATAAATCATAGTACTATAGTATTATTACCTTTAGACCTTAACCTAGGAGTCTGCCTTATATATATATAAGTACTATAAGTACCTCACGAAGTAATTATAAGTCTTAAAGCTATTTCTTAACTCTATATTACTTCTAATAGTTTTATATTAAGTCCTAAATTAATAGTTCTATTAGCCTTATTGCCTTAGCTAGCCTAGGTTTAAGCTAATTATTCTTTAGGTTAATTATAAATAACTAGCCTACCCCTAGCTATATTATATTATTAGTAATCCTACTTATATTAATCTTTTAGCTAACCTTCTCTTATATCCCTTTAAATAATTAACCTAATAACTTTTATACTTTAATAACTTAATTATAAAGCATATAAGTAAAATTATTAACTATAATCTACTTACTATTATAAAATAATATCTCTTTATTCTCAGCCTATTATATTAATAGCTACTTACCTATTTTCTTATATTAGCCTTTCCTATATACTATTTACCTAATAATTATATTAATAATAGTATAAGTACTAATATATATCTATATAATATATTAATCCCGAAATATAAGTATTATTTCTACCCTAAGCTTATCTTAATCCTAGGGCTAGTTCTTAAATATTACCTTTAAAAAAAATAGCTAAGCCTACTATAGTATAGCTATTAGTATACTAGTATATAAGTATAGCTCTATATAACTAAGTAGGTATAATTAAATGCCTAGCGCTATATAAAAGCATAGTAGTGGGTTTATATATATATTACCTCTAATATAAGCTTTAATTAATATAATAATAAATAAATAAATAGCCTTATTAAGCGCTTTATACTACTAAGTAGTTATGCCCTTATTATTTATTGCCTTGTTATTATTATTATTATTATTACTCTTATCCTCCTTATCTCTATTACTATAAAAGCCGCTATTATAATTATTAAGAAATTTATTGCCTTTAAGCTTATTTATTATATTATATAGTAAGCTCTACTAGTTATCTATAAAGCAAATAGCCTATTACTTAAATATATCTTTATATCTAATATAATATACTTACTAGTAAAAGCTTAAATACTAATAACTAATAGATTAATATTTACTTATTAATGCCTCTTTACCTTTTTATCTAAATAGTATTTTACTTAGACTTATTGCTATTATGCTAGTAAGCTATTAAAGTATCTCTATTAGTATGCTATTAAGTCGCTAATAGTAGTAGTTAACCTCGCGATTAAAGCTTTACCTAAGCCGCTATAATAATTATTATTCCTAGATTACTTATTTATCTTCTAGCCGGACTTGCCTAGCTATTACTGCCTTTGCCCTTATTTATTTAGCTACTTTAGAAATATTAAGTAAATCCTAGGAATTAAAGTGCCTTACCTAGCTTAGTCTCTTTACCTATGCTAAATCCTAGTCTATATCCTCTTCTAAGTCGCCCTTTTAGAGCTATATAATATCTTCTACTTTTAGCTTAGCCTAGCTATTAATAATAATCTTTTTTATAGCGCTATCTCTTATTATACTAGTATTATCTAATATATTATTAATATTATTATAATCTTAAATAATCTAATACTATATATACTTTCTATATATCTAAGTTTATAATTAAACTTTAGTTTATTAATTCTTTGCGGCCTTATATCTTATCTCTCTTTAGTAATAGGTAATATTATCCCATGCCATTATGAGATATTTATATATAGTATAGCTATAATTATATAATATATTAAGTAATTTAATTACCGCATTACTATTAGCTAGTAATTAACTAAGTTTTAGATTAGCTAAATCTATAGTATTATAATAATCCTTAATATCCTTTAATATCTATCTTATTATTTAATACTTATATTAGAAATATAACTTAATACCAGCACCGGGCTATATTATTACTTTATAATCATAGTAAATAAGCATCTAATACTCCTTATTAAGTTAGGTAATATTATCTATACTCTACTATATTGCCTTTAGCTAATAACTAAAGCTTTTAATAAAATAAGTTAAAAATACTATTATAAAGTCCTTTTTAACTATAAACCCCTTTCCTCTATAACCCTAACCCTAACTAGCTACTAGCTAACCCTAACCCTAGTATTAGGAAATTTTAGACCAATTAGCGACTTAATCTAACTCTAAGCGATATTACTCCAAAGCATAGATAATAAAACACGATTTGTATAGGCGATTTTACTTAAATCGCCGGAGAATAATACCTAGGGCCTAGCCCGTTACAATTTCACTGTGTTTGATAGCCTGCATTTTTCCAGTGCTTTGGACCCCTGCTGGCATTCTCAATTTTGACAGGTTAGCGCTTCGCGGGCGCTTGTTAGACCAACACCAGCGCTTGTTCGAATGTGGATAGTTCACCAACACGATCCCTAATCCCTGCACAATGAACATTATCGCCCCGCCAACTTGAATGAAAAATAAGCACGTCCCATCGGCCAATCAGCCAAACACCACAATTCCACAATCGCATCTTCATACTCGTTTAGCCAACCCGTTCCAAAACGACCACGCATAGGGCTAAACCAGCGGAGCACACCTCCTCTCAACTCTCAGCTACATGAACTCTCCAGACCTAGGCTGGATTGACGCCTGGCTCGACGCCATCCCCAGCCCTTCAACAACGTCCGTGACTCCATCCAAGCCGTACGACCGCTGGGCGCCGATGACTCCGCCGCCGTCCGGGCCGAGTACTTCCACCGGCGGGCGTCGTGGATCCTCCCCGAAGAGACAACGACTTAACTCTCCCGAGGACGAGGACATGATCCAGCCAGAGGACCAGCGCACGCCTCGCACCCTCCCGCTGCGCGGCATGGGCAGTATCCCCAGTCTCGCGCCGTCGGAGTCGTCTTTCGCTGCACCGTCTGAGGAACCGCTCAAATCGGATGCCTCGCCGAAGGGACGACGGAGTCCGACACGCAGCGCAGCTAAGAACGGGAACAGCTTGCGTGCTATGGACGTCCCTGTTGTGTACGAGGCCATGGGGAACGATCCTAAAGCAGTGCTACCTGCAGACGTGCACGATTTGATCGACAGCATTCTGACCATCACGTTCGACGAGGAAAACTTCATTCCAAGCGAGGTCAAGGAGGGTGTAAAGAGGCTTCTTCCGCGCATCAAGAACAGCTGGTTCGCGCCGTTTCAAGACTCACGTCCTCTGAAAGACCCTGATCCGTGGACCCTCGAGCCGACGACACCGATCGCCATCGCCATCGCCGAGCTGGATACGTTCCGCCGCATCGAAGCCGCCGCGCGCACGTGCAAACTCCGCGAGTGCTCCGAGCCAGCCTGGAACTCCCGCGTGCACGACCCTCTCCTGCTGCACGCCCTCTCCGGCCATCGCACCGTCAACGTCGAGCCGTCAACAGTCGCCAAGATCGCGACTCCATTCATCCCCTCGACGGGCGGCCGAGGCGGCGGGAGCGTGATCGAGAGTAAGATGATCGACTTCTCGCTCACGCTGTTCCTCAACAACGGCGCACCGGATCCAATTCAAGAGGACGTTGCAGACGCCGACGCGCGTCTCATGAAGGCTATAGCGAAGCGCGTCTGGGCACAACCAGGCGACAGCCAGACCGTCAACCAAACGACCTACGCCCCGCTGCAGTTCAGCCCGATCGGCTGCGCCATTGAGACCAAGGGTTCGACCTCCAACCGCGACGGCCAGATGCAGCTCTCGGTGTGGACGGCCGCCTGGTACCGGCGCATGGAGCTGCTGCTGCCGCAGGGGACCAGGATGATCACGCTGCCGCTCATCCAGGTGCTGGGGCACAACTGGACGCTGGCGTTCGCGGTGCACTGCGGGGACAAGATCCAGATCGTCGAGGAGATCGCCATCGGGAACACGAAGGGGATTGTGGGTATTTATACGGTTTGTGCGGTGCTCGGGAAGATTGCGGGGTGGATCGATACTAAGTTTCGGGAGTGGTTGGAGGGGGTGATTGTTGAAGGGAAGAAATAGTAATGATAATGAGCTATGTCTGGGCATTGGTGTTGCCCAGTGTGTCCAGCAACCGAGTAAGGCAAATATCGGACCCCATGCTTGACTTGGTTTACTCGACGAGAGTGCCATCCTTTACTTGGTTGGTTGATATTACTCGACTGTTCACCAACTATATTCGTTTTTCTCTTTCTGTTCCTGGTGGTAGATCTACGCCAACATGCCGCTTCGAAGCAGGTGCTTCTGACATTCGATCGCTGCTACAGTGTCCGAACTGAGCCGGTTCCATTCATCTGTAATGACCTTCTTTGTTTGTGAAAAGACACGCTCACACTCAGCGCTCATTGCTGGACAACTGAACAAGTCAAACGCCATCTTCGACAGGACAGGGTAGTCAGGTGCATGGTGAACCCACCACTCCAGAGGGTCCTCAACATCCAGGTCTGCCTTATTAGTCCTAGCTATAAACTCATCCAGCTCAGACGTCAGTCTTGCCTGCTTCTTTCCCCGTGTAGCTCACCCCATAGTGACAGCAAGCCTCTGACGGCGCTTACCAGCCTGCTGGAGTGGATCGAGTGTCGCATTGTCATTTACAATATCCTTCTCCTCTCGCTCCTCCAGGTCCATCTCCTGTCGTGCTCCGTCCATTAGGTCCGCTTCTTCTGCTGCCTCGTATTGTGCAAATATGTCACACAGCACGATTGTTTGGATAACTGGACAACGATCGGGCAGAAGATCCCCTGTGAATCGGGCAACAAAAGACTCTTGGTTTTCTATCTAAGGGAGCGACGGTCAGTCTCTTCATACCTATGTTCAATCTGCCGATATCATAAGCAGCAGGCTGCTGCCTGATGCTAGTTGTGGTCGTTCACGATGGTCGTGATCCTTGCCTGGATTTCTTTCCTCATTCCAACAGTAATGACTGGCTGTAGCCTGCCAGGCAGCGACACTGTTGTCTGCTGTATGAGCGAGCGGCTTGATATTGACATGACTTCTCGAATAATTTCGCAACCGATCTGGCACCGTTACTATCCCACCTTCTCGGGTTCCTCGGAAAATATTGGAAATATTTAACAAATGGACTCTTCAATACCAGCCTAAATGAGACTATTTGATTGCCAATAGATACGAACCAAATAGTTCATAAGCAGCAACGGGGGTTATTTTGATACACTGCGGACGCTGGAGAAGCGATGACAGGAAGGCTGGATGCAATTGCTCATCTCCTACGAACGATATCACGACAACGCATCTTGCGTGCTACTGTCCAACACGTACAGGCCCGGCGGAAATGGTCCTTTTGATACGCATGCTCCCGAACAAAGTCCCACCCCTGGGGTTCGGGGTACGGAACGGCAAGTCCGGATGCGGATGACTCTTATCCGTCCAACCTGCATCATGCGAATGTGTACCTATCGGAACTCCGCGTCGCAGCTGTCATAATTTCTGTTTGTCTTCGGCAGTCGCTGGTAAGCATCCATCACAGCCGGCCAATTTTATGGTTGCTCGATTTTCTGCACCAAGTGAGCTGGACTGGACTAAGCTTGATGGGTCTTGCGGGCGGAGTTTGTCTTGATGCAGAAACCCTGCATTTCGTCACAGCAACCCAACAGCAACCAAAAACAACTTTTCGCAGAAGAATAATTAAGTGGATCCCGCCCTTTGATGTGCGGAGTGTCACCATACCAGCATTGAAACCAGGGATGCCCCTGGGCTATCCAACCATAGAGAACCACGTCGTTTGCCCTCGCACCTCGCCCGCTCTCTGACCAACTTTGGCTGAGGGAATTTTTCCTCCTGAATTTCTCGAAACGCGCAGCTGTGCGTCCAGATGTAACCCCAATGGCGTGACCTGGATGATCGATCAAACATTCTCAGTACCAGGCAGGCTGTGGAAGCAACCATTTACACCGCTTGGTGTCGGAGAATTCGAGACCATCAGCAACCACGAAAAGCGAAGTGGCTTTGCATTAAAATCTTATAGGCCATTGCTCACGCGAGTTTGGATTGGTGAAATATCGATTCTATTTGTTCTTCTTGTTAATAGAACGACTGCTTCTTCAATCCGTGGGCAGCCCAGATTATCTAGCTATGGCTCGACTCGGTATGTCGGGCTGAAGAGATCTCCCAGAGTTCCATCGCAGCGCAGTCCCAATGTCGCACAATGGTTCTAGTGTAAGCATTTCTTTAACGAGGTTGTGGGTCAAAGCTAACCAGTTTGTTCAAGCGCACTTCCGCAACAGAGACCCAGCCGCCCGACGTTTACTTGTTCGGATCGGACGCATTCGCCTCACCCCTCATTTGACACCTCGTCTCGACACAGCTCTCAAAGTCGATCTCTATCTAAGCATGCACAAGTGTGTCGAACTGTTTATATCAATGGCTATCATGGGATCTATTGACGGGACCTGGATCGCACCACCAGGAGAGTATCAAGACCTTGTGAAAGACGTTTGCGGGTCAGATCCCCGCTTGTGTCGTCCCGACAAGAAGCTCCTCAAATACGGGATCCAATGGGAAAGCCGGCCGGTGAGAGCAATCGTCTTCGAGTTCACAGTCTCTTCCAACCCCGGCTCACCGACAATATTCAACGACGTGGAGAGTCTGCGTGAGCACATCGGAAAGCGGAAGAAAAACTCAAAAAGTCCGGACAATGCAATCTACATCCTAGAAAACGCCAACCAAGCCCTGGTAGATGTCATGGGCACCCACTTGGAATTGCACCCGTCCATGTTTATGGAGTATGAGAGGTCCGCCGAGGCCCCCGCCTACAATAAGGGTCACTCAAACCTCTTGGCTTCCACGTGGGCAACGAGGGACTACCTTTGCATGAACTACCGCGAGCTGGTCCTGCTTCCGGATGAAGTTCTAGGCAACTACGGGCTTCGGTGTACGACAGCGGGACGTAACGTGTCTGTCACCCGCGTCAATGGCAAGTTCGATAGTGTCGGGATGGTCCATCGAAGGTGCATATTCTGGAGCAAACCCAGAGTAATTCAAAGTGGATGGGACTGTAAGTCATGACCAGAGACCTCATATCAGAAACCTAATCTCCATCGACAGGCGTTGTGATTTGTGATCCGCCTATGCAGAGCGTGAGAGCCTCCGATGGTGAGCCAAATGAAGGGAAGGAATTCTCTCTTCCGCCCAAGAGCCTGGACGGATATGTCGACTTCGTCCCTGGACATATCCAGACCACGACTCGCCGGGGCCCACCGAGAACATCCCTTGCCGATGATTTGAGTTTCTATATTACCACTCATGCTAGTCTCCTTGGCATGGACAGTCCAGACACTGTCGCGCTTTTCCTGAAGAAGATCGTGGGGACCCACTACACACGACAGTTCGAGTACTTTCGACTGAAAGTCAGCGAGGCCCAGAGATCCATGAGGCGTCAGTCCGATTTCACGAACCTCGACCTGTCCTCAGTGGAGGCTAATTGGAGCGATGCCCAGACCATCGGGCGGAGGCTGGACAAGTCCTGCCTCGATCTAGAGGAGATCTTGTTGCAGATCGGTGCACCGCTCGATCCTCCGGACCCAAGCCAGATTATCTCCTGGCAGGACGTATCAGCGGACTTCCGTCTTCTCTACCATCGCTTCACCTACATGCAGCAGTCAGCTGAGAGGGCCAACACCTCCATCACCGGCCTGGCTAGCATCGCGGGAAACAGACAGGCATTCCGGGAACAGCAGCTATCTCTCCATGCTGCAGAGAGATCCAGGAATCTCACTTTCATCGGTTTGGTGTTCATCCCCCTTGCATTCATCTCGTCGCTCTTTAGCATGGCGGATCCGTATGGTCCCGGAGGCAAGAAATTCTGGCTTTACTTCGCTATATCAGTCCCTGCAGTCATATTAGTCATAGTAGCATATTACATCTTTGATCTGGGATATCGGGTGCAGGGACTCCGTAGGAGGGAAGCAACACGGCCCAGGTGTCACATACAATTACGGAGTTCCTTAGCGGAAACAGGTTAGAGCAAAGAGCCTGAGGACTCTGTCGCATACCACCACTAGGTTCGTGCGACTGGATATGAAGAGCGGCCCATACTGTTGGAGATCACAGGTGTGAGGCGACCAAGGCGGTGGCAAGGTGTGGAAGAAGGAGGAATATTCTACAAGAAATCGTGCCTGTACATAAACAGTGGTTCCCCTACTGCACTTTTAGGATGAATCAAGCAATCTGAATCTTCTCATTTCAATATGAACCTATGGGGCGCCACTTGTCTAACCTCAATCCATTAAGTATTCCAAACCACAATAACTTAGTCCACAGAATAGAGGAAAACATGTAACGAGACTCATTCGATTGTGTTTTTCTTGTTCTATTGTCCATATCGATTTTGCTCTGTTATGAACAACTTTTCTTTTCGGGAACTCGCGCGTGAACCCTAACCCCCATATTTCGATATGAACCAGACTGTAGCTCATACATTTCAAAGATTAAGTCCAGAGAGGACTCTCACGGACAATGAGTGACGAAGAAGGGTAGAAAAACAAGCCCCGTGTGCGGACTAAGGGGAGAGAGGCGGGCTCTTGTGCTCTTGGGGTGCGCCCTGTAGCATGTGGAAGGTGCGCTTAGGGGAATTGGAAGTTGGGGGGAACACAGTAGGGGCTGAGGCTGGGCTGGAAGAACTTGCAGACGGTCTCAGGGGGGCAGGCACCAGCGAACTAGAGAAGTTCTTAGCTTTATTGAAGAGCAGAGGAATGATTATGGAGGGGAGGAAGAGGAAGAGACAACTTACAACGAACTGGCGGGAGGTGTTGCAGACCATCCAGCCCTTGGCGTCCCCGGTGCAGGCGTAGGTGCCGGGGGTGCAGCCCTTGGGGGGCTTGCCGGAGGAGGCAGCGGTGACGGAGGCCAAGGCAGCGACGATGATGGTCAAGACCTTCATTATGATGGTTTCTTGTTGGCGGAGAAGAAACAGTGTAAGTGAGCGAGTGGGAAGATTGAGCGAGAGGCTTTGGTGGTTGTAGTGATGCCTTGATGTTGTTGAGTGGATAAGGAGGATAAGAGTCGATGGGAGGTGGAATGTCGTGGTCTTTATATGGCCATCTTAAGGGCATGCTTATTATGTTTCTCAGCTACCTTCCTCTTTGTATGTGCCTTCTGTCCGTCTAGATCTGTCCCTGGCCATCCCTCATGGACATTCTCTCTCCAGCACGCAGATGAAACACATTCGAGAGTGCGCTAAAACAATACAAACTCTCCCTCGGCTCAATCCATCTCGGCCTCACCGCCCACTCCACTTACATGAAAGTCCAGAAGAGTTCAGCCCTACAGTGGACGGTACAACATGATGTTGCCTAGTATCTTCGCCTGACGGTGCCTCGCTCCTCTCGTACTCCTATAAAGTCAAAAGTGTCTGTGATAATGCGGCAGATCGTAGGGGCAAGGTGGCGTACGCGAGCCGTTTTCTCTGGAGGGTAGTGTAGTAGGTCGTATCTCCCCCGGCTAGACCAAGATAGACTTACATTCTTAATAACTTTTGTCAGTCTAGCACTGTATTGGGCAGGAAATCTAACCTTGTTGAGTGTAACTCCTTTAGGATTGCTGCAATTCAGTCATTATACGTCATGCTGAGCAATTTCCTGTGTCAATAGTTGCTAATATGGATAACTGCGGGCCCATTACGGAGAAAAACAAAGTAAGATGTAATGGTGGTCGCAGCTGTTGAATACACAAAGTGAGCGTACTATGACAGCAGTCGCGTCGTGTATTACCACCGGTCTAGGTTGACTTTTCTTCTGACGGCTTGATGAATCAACCCCCATGCTTCCAAGGTTCTGTGAGAACAGGCATCTGCACTTTCAACACCCTATCCATAGCGCATTGGCTAAGCAGTGCAGCAGGAATGAATGAGCGAGTGGAAGTTGAGTTGATAAGGAAGAGTGGGCAGATGAGCGACAGCAAGTGAGCGACCCGTGAATGTCACCCTGCCGGCTATACGAGGATGCCTGCTGATGACGGCTAAGGCCAGTTACGCACATGTTGTTCGTCTTTCATTATGGAAAAAGTTGCTGCAAACCGCCAGAAAATTTTGAATGTACGCAGATGGAGAAGCGGCCTTAGAACGGTCTGAGGGCACACACTCGAGAGGTAGCTTCACGTGGTTACCAGAGATGGCCAATCAACCACATGTTCCCTTTATACATAGGTATATGACGGTTTTAACTGGATCGGCTTTGGCAGGGTGCGGCAGAAGCCTTCCATACAACCGCCACCAGGGTCCAAACCTCTACGGCTGGCCCAAGGACCCCTACTAAGCACAGGAGTGCCACAAGGGCGCAACCGTTGGGCTCCGAGTCGCCAATCTCCCCATTCGCCCAACAGCGCACTCAACTGGTCCAGCGTGGATCCCGCGTGCCATCCACACTGAACATGGATGCTGGATCAGGAACTGCCGAGATGAGGAATAGTTTTCCTTCATGGAGCCGGTTGCAATGATAATTCTGTGTCGGTCCGGTGGTGGGGAACTAGTTCTCAACAGCCGAGCCAAGTGTTGGAGAAGTGGCATGCATGATGATGTTACACAGGCAGCCACCTCAAGGGAAGATGTCACCCCATGATACCTTAATTGTCAGAACACGTTACAGATCTGTTGCAGGATCAGCAGGCCTAGTATCTTGGCCTTGCCCCCTCAGATACAAAGACAACGAGGGAGAACGAAGAATAAGGAGGACGAACACAAGGAACCTTATCAATACACTCATGATCATCCCAATATCATCTTTCATCATCAGTGACCTAGTGAGGGCGCGCTGTCTGACACCAAGATGCCGAACCAATCCTACGTGCAGTTAATTGCCGTGGTAGGCATTTGTTTCAGAAAGTTCGCCGTTGCCATGTCGTTGTTGGAGAAGTGGCATGCAGAACTGAGGGTTCCCCCTCCACTTCAGAGTTAGGGTTTGAAGTCCTAAACTCAGATCGTAGGATTTGATTGTAGGACTTTCTAGGACTTAAGTCCTAGAAGGGACCCACTCGAAGTCATAAGATCAGTCAGACATCAGCATCATGATCAATCAACAATCATTCTCACTCCTCCTCCATCTTCTAACCATCTGTTCCCATCATTATACGAACACGCGTGTCTGACACAACGCTGGTCGTTGGTGAATTGTTAACAGTTGAAGCTACGTAACAACGTGTTCGCCTACCAGCATCTGATGGACTTTACCATCTGTAAGACTAAGCCACCTTTACGGTATTTTAACTGTATGCTGCACAAAGCTCGTAATGTGATGCCACGATGGCACCATTATCTTGAACCATGCTGCAACTCACAGCAGGATGACGCGTACATGTACCAGCGCGGCATTATCATGTGAATAACTTTCCCAGTAGACGACCTCGGTGTATGCTAAGATAATAGATTACACATAGCGTCAGCATACCAGTTGACCTCTTCTTTGAGGCAACTCAACGGGTTACTACTCTACTGCTAAATGTCGCCTTATTCTAGCATTATCGCCCATCACTGTCAAGTGTCTCGAGATATGTTCGTATGATTCGTAGCCCGTAGACCTCTGAGAACGTAGAACCGGAGCCGATCCCGCTCAGCTATTGGTCAGAGTATCCTCCCCCTGATCGGTGCTATTACCCCTTTCGGATGGAGTCATCGTGATTCCTTCAACAAGCTCAAGAGTTGAATAAAGATACGGGTTGACTAAGTATTCCGCTTTCTCCGCGCGCCCTTTACCACAAGTAAAAGGCTCCACGATAGACCAGCCATGAATTGAGGACTTTCAAGTCTCGACTACATAAGAGACACTACGGTCGTGGCCGTGTCAACTCGGCACGGCGCAACCCGCATGGGCCGGCAACGGCCGAGGCAGCAAACCTTATCTAACGCAAAGACGTCATGCAACCTCGAACTGTAATGCCTTGGCGTTGTTGAATACGATCCCACCTCTGAATTGTTCCTCCGTGTTCCCTGACGTTGGCAATTTTGTTTTATCAAATCAAGCTCCGGAAAGTTCGTATATGACATCCGAGATTTCCGCAGCTCTCTAATAGTAAGGAGGGAAATGTTTAACAATATGGACCATCTCGCCGAGCTCTTTCGGAAGCCGTTGATGATGACATATCTCAAGTTTGACGCCTGGTCTCCCTTTACCTTCAAGTCCATTATCTCGAGTACAAGCCTTTACGGTAATTCAGTTGGCTAGTTATCATGGATAAGACGCGGATTTGCGGCGACCGTATAGCCACTGAACCTTGAGTTTGAGTTAACTTTTAATCAAACTTGAAACCTGAAACATCACTACGCGTAAGAACTATTGAAAGTTCCTAAGTAGCATATCCCCTCGAATGTGTTAAGCGTCTATTAGGAATAGCGCCCCAGCGACCCCATATACCTCAGCTCTACGTGAGGAATCCTACCGAGCATGGCCATGTATATAGGAAATATAAATGGCTTCGCAGTCATCCTCGTGTCGATCGTTCTGGTTCACTCTGCCCTCCTATATCCACTCACTCGATCAAATTTCAAAATGAAGACCGTCTCCTTCATTGCTGCGCTTGTTTCAGGCTGCGCTGCCACAGCCGTTACTATTTCCTCAGCCACTGTCGCTTTATACACAAAGGCGGCAAGCACGTCAGCCTCAGCTCCTCTCCCACTGGTGCCTCCCGCAGAAATTCCAACCACCAGCCGCAAGCCTACGACCAAGCCAGTAACCCCGCCGGTGGTTCCAACCACAGTGATTTCAACCACCGTCCCCAAACTCACAACCAAGCCTGCACTAGTGACCACACCAGTCGTAAGTTGATTTACTCCTTCACTTAAGCCGCTATCTAACTTGAGAGCGCGTAGCTACCGACAACTCGCTCCACGGCGGCACCATCGGTAGTCGTTCCAACTGCAGGTGCAGGAATGCCGAATTTGTCTCATGCTGCTCTTGTTTCAGTTGGGCTGTCATGCATCTCGGCGATGATCTTGGTTCTATTCAACTAGAAAGCAATTATTCGTTAATTACACTTAGCAAAATCTGGAATAAGCTCGAGATGATCTATTAAAAGAGAGCAAGAAAACCAGTGGGGAGCTATATCTAGATACTACTAGTGACCAAAAATAAAACAATCTGCTGCATTTCAAGGTTAACTCCGCCACCTCTGGCTCTGCCTCTATTCCTAATGATTTTATAGCATGGGAACGAGAAAGGGGTGGCCTCGGTATTCTGCAATAACCAAGCTCACCACCCCTACCATAATATACAACTCGCTATTAGCGCTGCCTACAAATCAAATCCAATCAAACAACTGCCAAATAAATCAACTAGTTAAAGCAAAATCTTATTTTAAATAAAGAAAGACAAAATCCCGGATTTAAAATACCATTTAATATATTTGAAACGCAAAAACTATTGAGCAATCGCGGATGCGCTGTTGCGATCCCAGTCCCACTAAGAATGGTCCACGATGGTGATCCACAATGCCAAGACCTATCAGGCTGTAAGGATGGAATCACGTCCCCTCCTCTAGCCCAATGCCATGTCAGGTTACGCCTCTTGAGCAACATGAAGAGGGCATTTGGTCACTGACTAACGCTCGGACCTCCTTTGAACGTACTGCAGTTGATGAGATGCCCCTGCATGTTGAGACTCTATGACTAAGATGGTCCGATCTGCTGGTGGCAGGGATGTGGATACTATGTGAGGAGCTGTGCTCCTCTCAGACACATGTAACTTAGACCTTTTAACAACACAACACCTTCTACTCCCGCAGTGTTGCTTCATCAGGTTATGAGCCCGGGGGGCGCCATCATCCTCCAACCGCAAAAGCTGAGTGTCTCCTGTCTTTCATTTTACTTTCCCTGGACAGCACAAGAAGTCGAAAGACTTCCTTCCACTGCGCATGAACATTCAGCTTACCTGGACCTACTTCCTTCTCTGGTGTTCGCAGACTTTGCAAATCAGCTGATAAGATATGTCTAGAAATAGGTATCTCGATGTTGAAACAAAAATGGGGTTACCCCCAGAAGACTGTTGAGACTTATACTTCAACACTCGAGAAGGAGCCTTTAACCCCCCAGTCCAAGATACCAAATTCTACACCATTGGCCCAAATCACTGAGGGGTTCTCAGACCGCAGCCTGGCCGACAAGCTGACAGATCTTGACCAGCCCCTCGATCTGCCAGACCTGACCGCGAGATGAACGGTATGGCGCGGAAGTCGCTCGTGAGGACGCGTCACGCCCGGCTATTTTTGTTCACATTGCGAGGCGGAGCCAGCCAACGGCTGGAAAACCAGCCCACTCAGGCTGACTCAGACGATGCAAGACCGCCTGAAGTGGTGTGTCAGATGGTCGAAATCAGACTATCAACCCCTCCTCAGACAACGGGAGTGATACTGTCAAGCTTACTCCGTCGGGGGACGAATCAAACGACTCCGATCTAATATAAACTCTCGCCGCAGACATCGCCCAACGAAGACAAGAAGACTACTCAATCTTCGACCTAAAACCTGTCGAAAGCTGTCTGTCCCCTCTGTACCTCGAACATCAGCCTCTCCGAAAATTCGCCATGTCACTTTCAAAGGAATCGCTCAACCTCGTTAGCAATTCTAGCACCATTCCAAAGCTGGAGCAAACCAGCCAGTGGCTGACTTGGAAGAGAGAAATGCTGGACCTACTGGACATGTGCGGATACGGAGACCTTTTGACAGGGAACGCTCAACCACCAACAGAAGGGCACGACCTCGCAACGCATATTGAGGCATGGAGGAGCCGTCAGGATCGAGCATGCGACCCAGGATACCTCGCAAGCACCCGTTACTATCCGACCTTGTACGCGACTCCAAGATCGAAACCGAGTTTCTAGCCTCCTACGTCCAACATGTTTTATACGAAATAGGTCGATCGGCAAGCCACCGGCGGGTTCGAAGGGTGGAGCGTTAGACTAAAGGCAGGCTGCTAGGCCAGGGTACCTTTGGCAAGGTATATCTATATATTTGCAACGATGGCGATAAGGAGAGGTTAAGAGCTATTAAAGAAGTTAAGAAGTTTGTTATTATAGGATAAGAGCTGGATTATGCCTGCGAGCTAGAGGCTATTAGTAAAGTTTTTATATTTAAAGGTTAGTTCTTAGACCTTAGAGTAATTATTGGCTAATTTATATAGTATAATTATTGCTTTATAAGTTCGTAAGGGTGGTATAAGCTAGAAGACTCTATTTTTATTACTATGGAGTTCTTTAAGCTTAGAGACCTATAGTAGTATATTATTGCTCCTCTTCCTGAGTCTAAGGCGAAATAAATCACAGACTAAGTCCTCGAGGGACTCAAGTTTATATATAATAATGGTTTTATCTATTATGATTTAAAGCCTACTATATGCTATACCTATACTTAGATTAGCGAAGCTAATTAAGATAGAATATTATAGTTGTCGATAAAAGCCCAGACTAGTTTATTAAGATTGTAGATTTCGGTATTAGTAAGCGATAATATTAAGATACTAGTACTCTTACTATGTAGCGCAGTATACTCGGGTTTATTGCTCTAGAAGTTATTAGTGCTAGTTCGGAAAAGTCGTATGCCTGCTCGGTTGATATGTGGTCTCTGGGCGCAATGGCATACTGAATCCTCACGAGTACTATAGCCTTCTAGAATATAGAAGACCTCTTTAATTATATTAATAGCATATTTGGGTTTCTAAGAGACCCTTTGATAGCCCTTAGAATCTCAGAACGGGGGTAAGACTTTATTATTAAGCTTATGCAATCAAGTCTAAGCGCGCGACTTTCTACTATAATAGCTACGAGCTATCTATAGATTACTATACCTCTTTCTTCTTAATATGCTTCGGAAAACAGGTGAGTACGAAGCTCTCACCGTAGGATATAGCTTACCTGATATAGGGCTATCCCTGCGGCTCAAAGAATAGTGTTAGCCGAGGTCATAGACTTTTTAATTGCCTTAAAAGCCTGGAGCAGCGAGGGCGGGACTATGATGTTGGCAGATCGATCTCGTGAAGCTAGAATATAGTCTATAGTTCTGCTTTTAACCCATGAAGCCGTCAACTCTGATCCATCTTCTCCTATGCGACACGGTTCGGGCGAGTCAGCTAGGGAGAGTAGTCCTAACTCCAGAGCTCTTCGCCCAGTCCCCAACTTTACCCAACACCTTGGACAAGGGCCTGTAGATGCTAGCACGGTGGTCGGGCTAGTTCATGGGAAGGAATTCCAGGATCCGGGTTTGGACAAGGGTGAAGTAAGAACACTACATGAGGCAGCAAAAGATGGGATTGTGGACGTGGTCAATCAATTGCTGAAGAATGGGGCCGATGTCGCAAGTCGAGATGACGATGGGTGGGCGCCAATCAACTTAGCCGCAGGCAAGGGACACGAAGCCGTGACACTGCTGCTGATCGAGAAAGGCGCCAACATCGAGGCGAAGAACAAGAACGGCAACACGCCGCTCTTGCTAGCTGCACGGGAGGGGCACGAGGCCGTGGCGAAGCTGCTGCGAGAGAAAGGCGCTACAAAAGGATGGCGATACTGCTTCTTTTATAACTAACAGATGGAAGGAACATGCTTTGTTTACCGCCGGAGTATCGCGCGTTTACTTCGGCTGTAGTCGCCATCGACTGCCATTCAGGTCGGGTACTGGTGCAACGCCTTGCACATACATCTTCGGTGTTTTTAGAAGCAGCTTTTCGAGCTTGCACTGTTGACGCCGTTGTTCCATATTGAACTAACGTACATGATAAGCATGCGTCACATCCAAGTATGCGTCGCACTTTCTTACACCTTTAAGATAGAAATCGCCATAAAAACACAACAAACCATTTGATCAACTAAAACTACTCACTGTACTCTTCTCCAGATGTCTCAATAACTACCTGATAGGTCCTTGCATTATGACCGGTCTTACCGCATACTCCACAGCGCCTAACCCCCGGTCGCGCCGACCTTCCTTGACCACCACTTCTCGACGATTCGGCCACTACCGGCGCATCAACAGCCATCTGATCAATTGCTTGCCTTCCTTCATCTACTGTCATCACCCCTCTTTTCTGTAGGCGGTTCCTTTTTGCCCTCCGGCGCCGGCTTAGTATCTCATTTGCCTGTCGAAGGTCCTGGACCTCAGCCCTTAATAAGGCATTCTCATGGAAAATCGCCTTTGTTCCCTTAGAAAGAGATTTCAATGCTTCCAGAATTGACTCTGGGGAGCTACTTTGATGCCTTCTGATTCGTCTCTCAAGGTATTCAGACTGAGACCCGGCCTCAAGCACGGTCTTTGGGGTCTTTGAAACCCAAGGGGTAGGGTGGCTAGCCTCCTCAACCGGTGTTGGAGTCCGTAGCTGCACATCAAGCTTCGAGACCACACTTTGTTAGAAGTGGGGCAAGGATCACGACTATCGTGAATAGCTTCACGGTCAGCGTGAACGCCCAGATCGCAGGCAACAGCCTGCTGCCTGGAAGATCGGCAGGTTGAACACAAGTATAAGAGACCGACCTTCGTCGTTCCTTAGATAGAAGAAGCAGCTTTAATTCAATCTCTTCTGGCTACACCCAATGTTGCACACTCTCAACCTCCGAGAAAGTCCGCCCTTATTAAAAACCGCTCTTTCAAAACCGCTCTTCGGAGTTTTGGACCCCTTTGCCATGGAAAATATGGTGAGTGACTAGCCTGCTGTCCCAGTTTGACGCTTCGTCTATGGAAGATACCGGCATGGCCCGGGTTAATTTTCTGTCGGGAAAGTCCTAAATACCAGCTGACTGCCTCGACCTTATGGGATAATTGCTGTGATCGTATCCTATTTAGATGTGTGAGATGAGCCAGAAGCCACTGAAGGCGAGAACCAGGTTTTACCTCGCGAGATCGGTATAAGTTAGCACTCCTCCTAAATACTGAACCTTTCCTCATCCCTATACAGAGGAGAACGATTAGTAGTGCAGAACCCATTGCGGGGGAGAGAAGAGAAGAAAGGAAGAAATAGAATCAATAATAATACTATTAAAAAAAAATCTTAGAATTCAAATAGTAAGTCAAACAAATAAGTGAACTATGGGTTAACTTGTAGCTGCCTGAAGACGGCCTCGTGCCTGTTCTCTGCGGTTAAAGCAAGAGGCGGTTCCGCAATCCTTTTTTTAGCGCCTCCCTCTCCCCAGAAGCCTAGCCACGGCCTTGTGCCCGTTACGTTCAGCACATTGTCGCGGCGTGTCGCCATCCTTGTTCTTCGTCCTAAGGTTAGCGCCTTTCTCGAGCAGTAGCCTCGCTACGGCCTCGTACCCTCTGTATGCAGCCAATGAGAGCGGCGTGTTGCCATAGTTGTCCTTCTCCTCGAGGTCGGCGCCTTTCTCAAGTAGTAGCCTCGCTACGGCCTCGTGCCCGTTGTATGTAGCCCATGACAGCGGCGTCTTGCCATTGGTCTTCGCCTTGAGGTCGGCGCCTTCCTCGAGCAGTAGCCTCGTTACGGCCTCGTGCCCCTCATGTGCAGCAAATGAGAGCGGCGTCTTGCCATAATAATTTTTCGCCCTGAAGTCGGCGCCTTCCTCGAGCAGTAGCCTCGTTACGGCCTCGTGCCCCTCATGTGCAGCCAATGAGAGCGGCGTGTTGCCATAGTTGTTCTTCGCCTCGAGGT